>PPMV03000036.1:0-79797 GCA_003706995.3 Yamadazyma philogaea
CTGGGCCGCTGTAGGAGAGACACCGGTAGTCAAAACACCTTTGACGAAAGCAGAGAATAAAACTGTTTTAGGTGCAATTTCCTACCACGGTGTTGTTTCTTTAAGTGTAAGAAAGCCCAAAATGGCTGCTACGAGAAAAAAGCGTAAGCTGGGAACCGATACTTCCTTAGATACTTCCTTAGATACCTCCAGAGGGACAATTACTGGTCATTTTAAACAGTTTCTTATTGATGTCATGAATGAGTTAGATTGCCATCCTGTACTTGAAAATGCTTACCTAGTTATGGATAATGCCAGTATCCATAAACATGAGAGTATTGAAAGAATAGTCAATGCTAGAGGCTACAGAGTTCTTTATTTACCACCTTTTTCACCAGAATTAAACCCAATTGAACAATTCTGGTCCCAGATAAAGAGCAAATTGAAGAGAGAGAAATTGTTAGATAGAGAGACATTAAGCTCTAGAATTTCTGAAGCTGCAATTTCTATCCCTGTAGTCAATATACAACACAGTATCAACCATTCTGTAAAAGCTTTTTCAATTTGTGAAGCAAGAGAACCTCTCTAGTGAGCCATTAACGCCAAATATATCCGTCATTTATTTATGAGGATATCCTCTTTAAGTTCGAGCGTGTTCCCATTTTAATAAGTCAGCCCAAGAAATTATTGTCGGTTGCAAACGTCAAATTATCTACTTAGGTCCGCCAAAATAAAATTTCATTCTGAACAAAAAAAAAACACAATTTTGCCTTTATTATTTCTTCGTTTCGAACTTTTTTACTTTCTCTACTATATAGTGAATATACAAAAGGTCAAAAAATTGAAACTCTGACCGCCAAATGTTTCAATTGGGGGGAGAATGTTTTCCTGAGGTCAGATAAAAAATTCTTGATCGCGAACGACATCGTAGCGCTTCCTTGCAGAACTAATAGAAGGAGTATACGACATTAAGTTAGGAGAGGTGCGGATTTCGTTTGGGATTAACTGTACTCTTCGCTTCATCAAAAGACATCCGACTCCGAGCCGGTGCGTGAAAATGGCGAGGGTATGAACTTGTTTTTGCAGGTTCGCCGTCTTTTCGCCATACCAGTGAACTCCGCGCAACTTGTACATGGCACAGTACCTAGCACTGGGCTCGTATACGTAAAGTCACACTTACTTATGTTTCTTGCGCCGCCAGAATAACTCATCATGTACTTAATACGAACTTTGCAACTGAAACCATGGCAAAGGCCTCACCTCTATTCATTTCATATGTACTAATATTAATTAAGTGAAGGTATTCCCCTCAATGCATCCTCATATTTGAAACAAAGTAAATCCCTTTTTACTTTATAGGAATCTCCCTCGTGGTTGAAAGCTTGGGGTTGAGCACCAGGGCCCCAACCGAAAGGACTCGGACCCCAGGTTGGGGTGTAGCAGAACTCATTCATTGTGCATTTTGTATTACACTGGTAAAAAACTCCCCAATCCAATGTGTTGATTAAATAAGCTAGCCTCAGCTTATATGGTTTCAAGTCAACGTCTGGTGCTTCCCCGTCCAAATATATCTTCTGGACAACATCTTTCGAGAAATCGAACAAGTCAAAAATTAGCGTAGCAATCTCGTATTGAACTTTGAAAACCGACGAGAATATCATGTAGTCAGTACCAGATAATGGGTAAGTGTGGAAGACATGGTCATGTATGCTAGTTTTAAATGCTTCAGCCCGTTGAACATGCCACTCTTTCAACTGTGCGTCGGTATATCGCCTAATAAAGTTGAACGTAAGTAGCTGAATGCGGTCAAATATTAGCTTTGTATCTTCATAGTAAAGAGAAGAGTTAAGATTGGCCAAAAGGGGACCGAACTTCTGTTCAATAGAATTAGTTATCGTCCGCCAGTCCGTTTTCTCGAACGGTTTCGTTCTCTCTTGATAGTTGGACTCTAACTCCAGGATGATGTTGTTCTTGAGCACCTGGGGTATATAGCTGATGTTCCGCTTATATGCATGGGGATCGATATACGTTTTATTCAAAGGAGTCACCATGTTTGAAAAATCAAGGACAATTCTCGGCTCATTATGATCAACTGAGCTTCCCTTATCAGCCCATTCAAATGAAGAGTATCTTGACAAGTGACTCAAGAGCAATGACCGATTAAAGGAGAGCGATCCATATTCAGGGGGTGATGATGGAGGGCCATTATGAGATTTATCTGGCCCTGTAACATACTTTTCTTCATCAGGGGGAAAGTCCAATAAATCATTGGCAAATGGTAAAGTCACATTGGAAACAACTTCAATGTTCTCATCGAAATTACAAAGTATTAGCTCATATCCAACTTCTAACCTGATAACTCCTTGTAATCCGAACGACTCGCCCCATTTACAGATTTTTTCAGAGCTCACCCACTCATCTACAGGAGCAGAGGTATTAGTTTGATTCGATAAGATCATTTGCTGATCCATGAGGGGCGATATTTTAGCTGCAGATGCACCGTCAAGGAATATCACTTTGTCCAAAGGTTTAGGGTTTCTGAAAGTGAACAAGTGATTTTGTTCGTTCCATGGAAATGATTTGGAAAGGCTAGCAAACCCGTCTCCAAAAAGTATTTCTTTTGCAGTTTTCTTTATCTCATGTGTCCCGTTTCCCCTCTGTATTCTTCTGTTGAAAGCGGCAAACGTATAGCTGAATTCATAATCAAACGCCAACCAATCAAACTGGTCTGGTAAGTCTCCGTCGCCCCTAGAATGAAATAGCCTTGTATTGGGAGGGATATAGGCAGGAATAAAAGATACACCAACTGCATGGATATTAGAATCCTTCAGTCTTAAGGAAGAATGAACAGTATTGAATATAGCCGTGGCGTTCAAGAAATCAATAGGAAACGTCTCGTGTATTATGAACGGGTTTTCATGGCTTGGCGATTTATCTTTAATCGGATCAACTCTCAAGGGAGACCTCCAAGGTTTGTCATGAACATTCCTGATAACATATATAAGAATCACATTCAGTAAAAGAAGTACGAGCGTCAAGCTCGTATGAAATGAGGTTTTCATGATCTTGGTAAGGTCAGGCCAACTATGAATCTTAGCATTTTCTCAAGATAAGTCAATTGCGGATTCGGAGAAACTAAGCTTATCTGAGATTCTCTGGGATACAAACCATACACACTACCAAATCGATGATTGTTCACGTGATTCATAGGGTCGCGTGGATTTGTCAATGGTCGTGTAAAGTCAATTGCTGTGTTTTTTCTTCCTGGTATTCAAATGCCAATGGAGCAATCGGTCTTGAACTATGGTGTTTGACAAAGGAAGTTCCGAAACCTATTTTGAATATTGTAGGACTCCCAAGTGCTGCAACAAAAATGTACGAATTGCACGTCAAGAGTTAAGAGGAAGAAGCTTCACTGAGAGAAGTGCGTGAATAGAATGTCACATTAGACTGGGAGATAATATTCTGCTCCATTGATATCTGCCAGAAGATCATAGTTCTCAGAGGCACAAGTATTAGTAGGTACGAGATTAAGCAAAAGAAGGGAAGGTAATGGTACTAAAATGATAAGATATTACCTCTATTGTCAACGCTGATCAAATCTCTGCTCAAGTGCTAATCGGCATTTTCCGCAAAGTGTTTACTGAACTTCCCAGCCATCCCTGGCCCACTATCGGTATTCGTACTGAGCCTTCCCCCGCAGGACCAGAAAATGGGTCGCTGTCGGAGTCGCTGTCGGAGTCGCGCTCCGGTCTCATCGAGCATTCCGAACCAAGTCCTTACCGAGATGTGGGGAAGCAGGGACAAAAATTACGTCAATGAGTACTTCAATCGACTCCAAGGAAGCTCGGCCACTCAACGAATCTATGTTTGAATGTACTGTTTCAGGCTGCAATAAAAAGTTCAAGAGATCAGACCATTTATTGAGACACAAGAGAAATCACGAAAACACTAGTCTCTTTCCTTGTTCGTGGCCTGGATGCGAGAAGTCCTTTGTTAGGAAAGATGTGAGACTTAAACACCTAAAACGACATCAAAAAAAGGGAATCAATCTCAAAGAGAACTATGGTCTATCCAAGGTGACGCTTAATAAAGCCCAGACCTCGATTAAGCCAAATGAAAAAAATAAACCCAAAAGCAATCCAAAACATTTGATGAATAGTGAAGTGATGGTTGATCTCTCTCAAAATACAGGTTTCACTCAGGACCCCAATATACATGTGGTAAGTCAGCAAAATGCTGTAGGTTTTGATAGCTCCGATCGACAAGTGATTCAGTCAAATAGTCAGAAGCTGATTCACAACAATCAAGAACTTCCGCATAATGGTTCATTTACCGAGAATCCACCAACTTACCTGCTGGATGATGCCGGTTTGGTGGCAAATCTTAGTAGCTCTCCTATGAAGTTTGAAACAAATGATTTGGAGATGACCAATTTAATTGAATGGCTTCTTGACGACTCAAATAGTAACCGCAAGAAGAACTTGAATTATTCACCACCTTCCTCCTTCAATGAACTATTAGAGAGTTCACCGCATTTTGTATACTCAACAATGCAAAGCAAGGTAGATGAAACAACCATAAACAGAATGGTGGAGTTCATACCTCTGTTGAGAGACAATGAGTATTTTGGAGAAGACTTCATTAAATCTTATCTAGACACATTTTGGTGTATCTATCATGTTCAGTACCCAATTATTCACCGACCAACTTTCTCAACATCCGACGCTAACCCTTTGCTTTTGTTGAGCATGATAGCCATTGGAGCATCGCTCACCTCTCGTACACATCCCAGGAGGGATGTCAAACAAAATATGATCAAGGTTGCAGAAGCAATAGCATACCCTTTACGAGGGCTAATTTATTCCCAAAGTGAAGAATATGAAACTTCAATTGCCTGGGTCATACAGAGTGTGCTAATCCTTGAAAGCTTTGAGATAAACTGTTCAAATAGAAAGCTTCATCGCAGAGCTCATGTTCATCATGGCTTCAAGATAGAATTGTTGCGGAGAAGCCCACTTCTCGGTGAAAAGCATTCTTCAAAACCGGATTCTGTCGAGAAGGATATTCCTCTGGGGGCTTGGGCTTGGGCCAATTGGGTCGAGCTTGAATCGTTGAAGCGTTGTGCTTTTGTAACGTTCTTGGTAGACACTACTCACGAAATAATATTCGGCCATGAAGCTGTACTCCACACTCACCATATAAACCTTTCGTTGCCTTGTTCTGATGTGGCATGGGAAACTGGGTCATCCGATAAGGATGAACTTGCTACACTCCTCGATACTCAGAAGTTTCTCCCTTTATTAACCTGTGTTTTGAAGCAAGAAAGGGTTTCACATGCTCCATTCGTGAACAGTATCTTGTTAGCTGGTCTTGTTAGTTTAGTGCTTCAGACAGAAAAAAACCACATGCAAATTGGAGTCTTTCAGACTCAACGTTCAAGGTCATGGAAAAATGACCTTTTACTCTCCCTTGATTTATGGTACGATAATGTAATAGATGGTGATTGTTGCTGGCTGAGTAATGCCTACTTCTGCCCCATTGATCTTGCCACCACACCTTTGTCCAATATAGACGACACTAGCTGCAAGTTTGCTGTTTTTCATATAGCACAAGCATTTCTCAGAACGGCTCAATATGACTGTATAATATATGCTGGTGCTCCCGAAAGAATGAACGTCAAGACAAGCCTACAGGATTACGAAAATGTTGTTAAGAGGATAAACAAATGGGTACATTCGTTTGAAAGTCGCTTAGCCCTTACACATGCGTATCTCATATTAATAGAGACTATTCTCAGTAAAGACGCTATGGCTATTGATGTGCAAGTGAATTATGACCCCAATACAGATCCCATTTTCTACAGGCCAAATATCGTCGCGTCTGCTTTGTTCTTGATTTGGGACTTCAGCTACTGCTTATACGGCCCAGAATCTTATTACCTAGCGGACTCTACTCCCCTTATGAGCTCTGACTATATTCCCGAGAAGATTTCTGGATACAAGTACCTTGATATTATCAGGAACCGCTTTAATGAGGTTGATAAAAATTCTAGAGTCAAAGGGTCGAAGAAATTTACTGCTTATGCTAGCGTATTGGATAGCATTAAAAACAAGAATCACACTGTTGGACTACTCAGATTGTTCAAGAATACTTATGAAGAGTCAAACTCACAAATTTGTAGAGAGTATGGCCGGTTAATGGAGAATTGCATTCAAAGGTCTTTAGGTAGGAGAGACGTCATTTGTGGAGGCATGTATGATGAAAATTGAAGTCTTTCAGTTTCCTCAAATAAACTCTACAAACTGATCTTCAATTATAAAACATTAAATAGGGAAGATTCCCCAAAAAATAAATTAATGAGCAACGATTCTTGGGGAAACCTCACATGTATGCTTCTAAGATATTTACGAAGATACACTGCTCCTCTGGTCTTCTGAAAATCGCATGTATTGCGGCTAATCCAAAGCACCGACTGTAGAGCTTCCTCTCTCTCTCTAGTATTGTATTCTTGATCTTCGCACACCCTCAGCCAAAACGGCCAATCAGCAGAATCTATTTCATATTATTCTCATTTTCATTAAAAAAAATCTGAATCCAACTTACATTTTAAATGTTAAGAACTAGGAACTTATTAAGACTTGGGTCTCTCAGGCCAGTAAGAACATTCACAAGTTCTTCTGCTAAACTTGCAGCTAGTCCTAGTGATGAAGAGCCAAAACCCTTCACCAACGCTATGGGTAAAGGATACCAGAAATATACTCAAGACTATGGTTCATTTGGTAAAACTACATTTTCTGAAGTTTTGGATGAAATTGATATGACTTGGGGAACCGATGATGATCCAAAGAAAGTTGCCAAACAAAACACAAAAATCAGACATTTTACCATAAATTTTGGTCCTCAGCATCCAGCAGCCCACGGTGTGTTAAGATTGATCTTAGAATTACATGGGGAAGAACTCGTCAGATCCGATCCTCATGTTGGTTTATTACACAGAGGTACTGAAAAATTGATCGAAAGTAAGACATACATGCAAGCTTTGCCATATTTCGATCGTCTAGATTATGTTTCTATGATGACCAATGAATTGGTTTTCGCTTTGGCCGTTGAAAAGTTGTTGAACGTGGAGGTTCCGTTAAGAGCTAAGTATATCAGAACTTTGTTTGGGGAAATCACACGTGTGTTGAACCATTGTATGTCTGTTTTGTCTCATATTATGGATGTTGGTGGTTTGACTCCTTTCCTTTGGGGTTTCGAAGAAAGAGAGAAATTGATGGAGTTTTATGAACGTGTAAGTGGTGCCAGATTGCATGCCGCTTATGTCAGACCAGGTGGGGTTGCTCAAGATCTTCCAGCTGGTCTTTTGGACGATATTTATATGTGGGCAACCCAGTTTGGTGATAGAATTGACGAAGTTGAAGAGTTGGTAACCGATAATAGAATTTGGAAAGACAGAACCAGAGACGTTGGTGTTGTTAGTGCTGAAGATGCTTTGAACTACAGTTTGTCTGGTGTCATGTTGAGAGGTTCCGGTGTGCCCTTTGATATCAGAAAGTCCCAACCTTATGATGCTTATGATTTAGTCGATTTTGATGTTGCCGTTGGTTACAATGGTGACTGTTACGACCGTTATTTGATCAGGATGGTTGAATTCAGACAAAGTTTAAGAATCATAGAACAATGTATTAATGATATGCCAGAAGGCCCAGTTAAAGTTGAAGACTACAAGATCAGTCCACCACCAAGGGCATTAATGAAGGAAGATATGGAAGCCTTGATCCATCATTTCCTTTTGTTTACTAAGGGATACGCCGTTCCACAAGGTGAAACTTATACCGCTATCGAAGCACCAAAAGGTGAAATGGCTGTTTATGTCGTTTCCGATGGTAGTGAAAGACCATATAGATGTAAAATTAGAGCACCAGGTTTTGCTCATTTAGGTGCCTTCGACCACATTTCGAGGGGTAATTTGTTGGCTGATGCTGTTGCCATCATTGGTACCATGGATTTAGTGTTCGGAGAAGTCGATCGTTAATCCCCTTAATTTCAAAATAGAATTCACACTAGCATGACTTATTCAATGTAATTGTAGTCTACAACCGAGTACACATAAATGAAAAAAAATCAGTTCTGAATTTATTCTATACTACGACACTCTCTTTAGCTAGCGATTAGTTTATACGCTAGAAGTAACAGCCCTGTTGTACCTCCTATGAGCATTGCGGTCTTGAAAGTCAGTCCATCGTCATAATCAGTCTCATTCTCATGCTTGGGATACGTTGTTGCGGCGGGCTTTCTATAAATAAAAGGATTCAGCTGGTTTAAGGTGATTGACTCTCTTGTGTCATGATGGTTCTTAGCTTTCCTATTGACCAGTCTCATAAGGTGTTTTGTAATTAGTTCCTCGCTGATATCCAGAATATCAGCATTTTTTGTCAACTGTTGAATAATGGCATCTCTTTCTTCGTCTGTCAATTGTTTGTTTATGATTCTCTGTTCGAATTTTAGATGTTTCGAAAGATGTTCTTGATAGTTAAAATGAGGCACGTTATATCTATCTCCGTAGTTTTTATGCTCTCCAGAGAACGTAGACGATGATCCCTCAAACCCGCCAAAGTTCTTCATACGGTGTCTAGTCCTCTTTAGTCTCAGCCCACCGAAATTACGACTAGCACCGTAATAACTGTCCCTTTCTTTTTGGGCATCATTGTATGCAAATTGTGAATTGTAGTTTTTCCGTAGTCTTCCTTGAGACCCACCGGCGCTTAACGTTTGGTCATACTCTGCCTTCTTGTTTCTATCCTTAAGGATCTCATATGCATTAACGATTCTTATGAATTTATCGCTATTCAATTTTTTATCTTGTTCGCTCAAATGACTATTCAAATCTGGGTGATATTTCTTACTCAACTTCTTAAACTGTTGCCTAATATCAGCTAGCGAACAAGTTCTTGGGAGATCTAAAACTTCATAGAATGTAGCCGAAGAGTGCTGAAATCGTATGAACTGCCGCATGAGAATGTCTCTGTCAAGCTAGTATATTGTGTCAGTTTTCATCAGCTTCGCGATAAGCCGTTAGCGCATAGAATTGAAAGTGCGATACCGGGGCAAAACAGAGCCAGGGATAATGCAAATTGGTTCGAGGTCTCTCGCTAGCATACTGCGGGGTCGTCCTAGTTATAAAGAGCTGTATACAGTTTATAGCTGCAAACTAGATGGCTGCTACGCAGATGAACCTGTTAACAAGAGCTGATGTCTGTCGAACTATATCTCATCATACACTATTTTCCCCTTTTGCACAAAGAACGCTTTGATCTTGCCTCTCGTACCAGAAACTTGTGTAAATCTCCACCCTCAGTTCCATGAGAATATCGTGGAATGGCCTGGTATGGTGACCTTTTTTTTTGCGGACTTAGCGAACAGGATAGAATTCGTGCATCGGAAAATATGTGTGTGATGACCACTAAATTTCCCACCTATAAATTATTTCTGACGCCCCCAAATTTCGCTCATCTCCACCTCGATTGGATTTAAAACAACGATGCCTAGACAAAGAAGAACTGCTCCTGCTCCATCAAGAACCCAAAGCAGATCCGCTCACACGGCCTCATACCCTCAACAGCACGCACCACCTGCTCATGCTCCCAGTGCTGCTCAGCCTCAACAACAGAGACAACCAGGTTTGTTCGGTCAAATGGCTTCTACCGCTGCGGGTGTAGCTGTAGGGTCTGCTGTTGGACACACAATTGGTGCTGGTATCACCGGTATTTTTGGTGGCTCTTCTGCTCCTGCTCCTGCCGAGCCAGCTGACCAACAATTGACCCAACAACAACAACAATCTAACTATCAAGAGCAAGCTAAACACTGTGACGCAGATGCTAGAAACTTCACTAGATGTTTGGAAGATAACAGTGGCAACATGCAAATATGTGACTACTACTTGCAACAATTAAAGGCTTGCCAAGAAGCCTCCCGTCATTATTAGGAGCTTGCTCGTTAAACCAGACACATAAGTGATCAATAAGTCCATAATTTATACTATTTATACTACTTGTATATACACATTCAGCGAAGGCGATAGAGGTGAGTCTTGCCTTAATAAGATCATTCTTCGGTGTCCGGTTATCTGTTTGTGTTGTAGAATTGAAAATGTTATAAATTGGTTCTTGGAATATTGGTGAACGTATATTCAAAAATCTAATTATTTTCAATATTTACCTGATCATGACATTGCAATGTTTCCTTAAATAACGGCCATTAAATTATGCCTTCTTCTTGTCGTTTGCAATTTGTGTCAGATAGAAGTAATAGCCACCAACTCCTAAGCCGAAGGCGCCGATAAGAGCAAATAAGCTTGGACCGCTGGTGGTTTCAACCTTTTGGCCAGCGTTGTTCAATTTATCGTGTTCCAAATGATCTACAGGTGAGCCCGGTTGTACTACTTCTTGCTTATGATCGAGATCACGTTCTCCTAGGTTTACGACCTCGGCTTGATTCAATTGAGGGTTTGTGGAACTTTGAACATATTTGTCTCTGTTTGCAGGTTTAGATACCTTCGGCGTGCCTTTGCCTCCATTAGTGATTTTTATTGGTTTAGAGCCACGATCATTCAAGTTTTCAGGTTCGGCAGCGACCTTTTCACCTCCGTGGACAACGGTCGCAGCATTACCTTCGACTTTCACGCTGGCAGTAGCTTCTTCCTTGAGCATTTCACGTTCGACAGACTTGCGGCGTTCTTGAGCAATGTCCTGCTTAATAGCCTCTTCACTGATTGGAGGAACCTTTGGTTCGGTGACTTTTGGAATAAAATCATATTTGAATTCCCATTCAGATATGGAAGTTTGGGAAGGTAATCTGAACGAGTCAATTGTAGAGGGGTCGTTCTTAGCCGATAAGTAATGGGACTTGTGGATACCTCTAACTAACCCATTCGATGGGGCAATAGCAGCTTTGGAAGAAATAAAGATTGAGTTTCTAAGCATTGTAAGAACAAAAAGAGGGCAAGCAAATGGAATTTTGTTCAAATTTGGATTGGCCAAATTCTGGGGTTTTGCGCATGACATGTGAGCACACTATCTGCAGAGTAAATGTTAATTTTAAATGAGTTTTTCTACTGTTTACTTGCCTACAGTCCGTGAAGATCTGTCTTTAGATCTGTGTTAGTAAGGGAGTGATTCTTGAGCCTTCTACTGAGCTCCGATCCCTCCAAAGGTATGGGTAAACCCCTGAACAAAGCTACCCCAGCCCCGCGACACCTTATCGAAAATGTCGCGCCTAGTTGACACAGCCTATTACCAACTGTCTATCTTGCGTAGAGAGTTATTCACGGGATCACGGGATTGTTAGTGCTATTGTGAAGCTTGGTGCCCGCGTACTTTCTGCTTGTCGATAATGGTGTATTAAAGTCTAGAAAAATGATTAAATACTTAATATGCTAGTTGATTTGAAGGCTTTACCTTAGAGAGTCTGTATCACTCGAATCTAAGAAGTCCTCTAAATATTGGCTTGGAGGTCTCTTCGAGGGTGCTGGTTTATTTGATGTTTCATGGGTGTCTAATTCATGAAACGATAAGTTCGAATGATTAAGTTGAAGCATACTGAGTCTGTCAGAGCTTCCTTTCCGACTTAGCGTGTTGGCTAGGTTTCCAGTAGTATTATTGCCAGTGATATAATCATCAGTGGGACTGAAGAACATTGAGCCACGATTCTTATCTAGTCTTGCATTTCTGTAAGGTCTGCCAAGTGAGTGGTTCAACGTTAATTGACTCTGGCTTGAAAGACTACTTTTTTCAATCTCTGACGATGAGCTACTGGAAGGATGTTCCATCTGCAAGAGGAACGGTGTGTTGTAGAAATACTTTTCACTTTGGTGCTTAGCCTTATGATGCAGAATTAACCAAGTCACTATTAGGTATGTTGTTGAACTTATCAACATGAGTAATAGAATGCCTCCGATAATAATGAACACTAAGTTATTTGGAAGGGTACTGGTGTAGATGTACGGGTTCCGCACAGAACTGTCCACAGTGGGAGTGAAACTGTAATCGGTCTCTGTAGCTGTCGGGGGTAACGATGGCATTTGAAGATCGGTTTTCAGGGGATGGTCAGCTCTGCCATACACTACACCACAATTTACTTGGGTGAAAATGCCTAGCAAAACCGGTAAAAATATATGCATTATTCTGTTGTGTTGGTGAAAGAAAAAACTGAAAGGTAGGAGGGATCTATATCTTTAAAGTATCAGAAGAGATTGACTCGAAACCAGGACTGTATCCACTAATGATCCTAAAACAGATAAGTAAATAAACAAATTTATTACCTAAATTTCTTCATCTCTAAAGTACGCATTTTGAAAGAAATCTTGTATAGTAGGCCTATATAATTAGCAGGTAAACTCCTTCGAAGCCGAGTTGACCCAATTACTAGGCTTGTTATGGGTGTTATTAGGTTGCAAACGCGTAATTTCGCGTTTATTCCTGCGCCAAATGCAGGATGAAACATCTCCTTCAGAAAAATACACGTTTTTGTGCCTTTTCTTTGGATTGCGTCGCATCTAAACTAACTTTAACGTCAAGGGTACGCGTATATATTCCGAGACCTATTTTTCGTATGCCCTTCGGTATTGTTCCTTTGATGCATAATGCCGTATACTCGTACATCTTGAAATTGAGGTGCAATGGCTCATAGTTTATATTGTTTGAATTCGGACCGGTTTTATAGTTCGCCGTTTGCAGCTTCAAGTGTCTACGCAAGTCACATAGCTCACTCAGGTGAAAGACGGAAATCTTCAATTACTTGAATAACTTTGCCAAGGATAGTTTCAGTAAACTCTCTTTCATATTTTGTCTACTTATGGTTGATTGACGACCTAACCTTGAAATCCCATATATTAATTGATTTCAGCTGTGAGGCGAGTAATATTTATAGTGCCTTTTGATATTTCAAAAATCTCACTTCTAAAAGTAGAAAATCGTATACGATAGCCCTCAGAACAGAGCGGAGTGGATGGCAATGTGGAATTCTCGTTCTAGTAGACCTGCGTGAAGGGTTGAATGATTCCAAAAACAATGCGTAGTGACGTCCTACTTAGATAATGAAAATCAAATTCTATTTATATATGTTCGATTAGATCTACATTGTTAACTCCTTCGTTTTCATGCTAGCGAATACCATCTCAATCAAAACTTCCAATCTTTATCTGCGGATTCGATTGCCCATGCAAATTTCTCTCTCAAAGTTTTCGTGAATAATTTTTCAATTGGAACGTCAAACTTTTTAGAAAATACAACAGTCAATCGAGGGTCAATATAGTTCATCTTGGACGTTCCTAATGACACTTCCGAGTTGTCCTCCTTATCTTTCAACTGGAATTGGGTATTCAAGATTCTTTTTTCTACTTGTTCGATTTGCTGTTTCAACTTTTCTACGGTCGAATTCTTCTTCACTTCAGGCTTGCCGCTCTTCAATTCATCTTTAAATTCTTTTTCTAAATCCTTAACTTTCTTGAGTCTTTCCTTCAACTCCTTTTCGGGCAAAGGTTTCTTACTTTCCACTACTAGTTTCTCGTTCTCTCTATTGAATCTTTTCTGTATTTGATCCCGGGTTCTTTCTAAAATTTTCTCCTGTATCATCATTATATCCTCTTTGCTTAAATCATCAATCTCTTCAAAAAATTTAGGATCCTTTTTAAGTTGTTTTTTGTCAAGTTGAAGTATCATTTGTTTGTACCTGATCTTGTTCCAAATTAGCTCCTTCAATTTATCGGTTATTTTTTGAACAGAATCACCATGTGTTTTACTTACAGTACGCTGGTGATTACATAATATAGCAACGGTCCTGTTAGCAGCATTGAACTTTACCACTTTTTCCGCCACGGTACCCTCATTCTTGATTAGATCGAGTTGATCTTGCATTGTCTTTGATGCATTATAGGTTCTGAAAACTTTTGCCGTTAAACCCTTCATGTATGTCTGGAATTTCTTATTCAACATCGATGGGTTAATACGATCAAAGAGGTCATCCCCTGGTTGCTTGGGCTCTTTCTTGAAAATCTTCAAGTTTTTGAATGCTTGTTTGTCAACTTCAACTTCTTGGTAAAATCTTATGGAATCCTTACCCAAGAAATCAAAGATAACCGTGTTGGGCGGTTTCAATGTCACATGTTCATACCTCAAAGAGCAACATCCAACAGTGTCTGCTTCGTCTTCTCCCTTTTCGCCACCAGCTCTCAAGGCGAATATATCAATCAAATATGTAGCTGTGGCCATTTGACGTTCTTGCATTAACTCCGACTTCAACAACTTGGTATAATCTTTTCTTATGTCTTCGATGTGGTACTTCAAATTTCTAGCTGTCTCGAATTTTTTGAAATCTGATAAACCCTTGACAGATGAATTGGCTGCAAATCTCACATATTTAACAGAGTCAGCAATATTTTCCCTCCACATGGCTAACCATGTAACTGTATTGTCATGTTTTATGTCCGCCCAGTTATGTCCTTCTGGAGGTGGTGGAATGGGAGCTCCCTCACTCAAGTTCAACGTAACATCTTCTGGATAGACTCTTCTTTTTAACTTACCAGTCTTTGGATGAGCCCCTCTACCTCTGAACAAGCCTGGGGGTTCAACTCTAAAGTTACCCACTTTCTCTTTTCTGCCATTTAGCAAACATGTTCTGTAAGGTTCTTCCAATTTTTCTTTTTCGTGTTTAATTTGCTTCTTTTCTTCCTTTGTCAATTTCTTCTTGTCTTCTTTTAGCTGTTCAAAGTACGCGTGCATCTTACTAAAGTCCATTTTTGCAAACTCTTTTATCTCTACATCACATCCACCTGCCTCTTTAAGAACCACTTGAAAATCTTCGAAAAAGTTTTTTTGAAAGACCGGATTCTTACCGTGATCGGTTTCAACTAATGCAGCAAAAAAGCCGGCCACTTCTTCCGCTTCGACTGGCAAGTTTACTGGCTTCCCATCATAATATAGTTTGATATACGAAGGGAGAGGTTCGTACTCCGGAGGAAACATAACACCATTGTGTACTAGACTATCCCACTTAACTTCTCCATCACGGTCTTCCTGTTCTTCCCACCATCTGTACATGTCTTCCTCCTCTTTCTCAATCTTATCTTCTTCTGTTTCATCCTTGACTTCTTTTTTTGGTTTGGTTTTACCGTTGACAGTCAGCCCTTCACTTTTCACAGGAGAAGGCTTCTTCTTCGTGCTTTTATCTTTTGGTGTCTTTGTAGAGGTCTTATTCGGTACCTTCTTAGCTGATGCATTTTTCGCTTTCTTGAGTTCCGTTTCAGCCCCATTTGGTGTTTCTTGCTTAACCTTTTTCTTCGCAGGCGAGACAGCTTGGGAAATTGGCATATCATCGTCGTCACTATTGTCAATTATCCTTTTACCCCTTTTAGTAAGAGGCACATCATCTTCAGACGAGCTCATGTTCAAGACTTCAGAAAAGGTGTAGCCAAATATCAGAAATTGATGTGTCGTGCGCGATTCATGAACTTCGTCATAAAAATATTCAACTTGTTTTCGGGATCAAGTCGTGTCAGTTTCGTGTATCAGAAAATTCGATTCTGTGTATAACTGGGCGAGGGTTCATAATGAAAACTTACGAGGAATCTAGTACATATGTCACTCATGGCTCAGTTGGATGTGGTTCAGCAAAGATCGCCCGAAAACACTCAGAGAACGAAACCCTTAACTACCCGAAATCAATAAGACAGTGAAAGATATCCATTGATATCAGTCGTCAAACTCTTGTATTCATCAAAATTCACAACGCTTACCGGTTATTCCTCTCACCGATCCCTTGTAACCTTGTTGTGCACAATTCAAGCTATTAGAAGACCAGCAATTATAGTAAATTATACTCTTAGAAATATGAGTGAGAAAACAATCTGCTATTTTGAATCTCATTCGTGAAAATCGCAATTGAGTTTAATGATGCATATTCGAAAAAATAATTTAATAAGTTTGGGTTGGTCCAAGATTCTGGGGCAATGATACGCATAAGAGTAGCCAAAACCAAACCGGTGAATGTACATAATTAATGAAACTCTATTTTAGTACATCAGCCGTATAACTAATGACTTTGTTATATTCACGTGATCACTCCCAAAAACTAACGGGTTTCGCACATTATGGTCGCAAAAAAAAACCACATACATTTCCTAAAACGGACATACAATAATATTGTTAAAAACTTACTACTCATTGAAATGTTTGAAATCAAAATATTTAGGTGATTTGTTTTCTGAAAACAGAAAACTTGTAAATACATCAGATTAATTCAGTAACAATCTTGTTCATTCCTCCTCTTTACCCTTCTCAATATATATTACAATCGGTACGGAAATTTTTCATACTTGTTTGATTTTCATAAAATAGAACTTTCAAACTGAATCGAAGTGCTTATCCTTTGATAGTTCTGTTTATACTTCCACCACTTCATCCCGTCTGCAATAAGTATTGTACCGCTCACCGCTCAAAAGTGCAAGTCGACACAAAAAGAGTTTCATAGTAAATCAGCACTATCTGCCTCAATCACAAACACTGCATTTTCACTTTTCTTCTGATTTTTAAGTTACAAGAGGTTGCAACCAATCACCAAATAACATGTCTGTGCGTCCATTGCAGCCATTGAATAATGGTCAGCTTAATGCCCGCTCTAATGTTACAAATAACATCACTCCTATTAAGTTGAAAAAATCCAGAGAGCCTTATGATCTGCACCCAGTAAATCATGATCACCAAGCGTTGCACAAACAACAGCACTTCTACCAACAGGATCAAATCCATCAGCACCAGCAGCAACAAGAACAACAACAACAGAAGAAGAAAAAGAAGGAAAAGTTGTCCGCATTGTGCAAAACTCCGCCATCAGTTGTCAGGACTAGAAATGGTAGAGATTATAGACGAGGGTTATTTCTAGGTGAAGGTGGATTTGCCAGATGCTTCCAAATGAAGGATTCCAATGGCCAGATTTATGCCGCTAAGACTGTGGCAAAGGCTTCAATCAAAAATGAAAAAACCAAAACCAAATTATTATCTGAGATCAAAATTCATAAATCTTTAAAACATCCCAACATTGTCAACTTTATCGATTGCTTTGAAGATGATGTGAATGTCTACATCTTGTTAGAGATTTGTCCGAATCAATCTTTGATGGAGTTATTGAAAGCAAGAAAAAGATTGACTGAACCCGAGGTAAGACTCTTCATGGTTCAAATTATTGGCGCCGTCAAATATTTACACCAGAGGAGAGTGATTCACAGAGATTTAAAGTTGGGGAACATTTTTTTCGACCCAGACATGAACTTGAAAATCGGTGATTTTGGCTTAGCTTCTGTGTTGGAAAATTTTGATTCAAGAAAATACACTATCTGTGGTACTCCAAACTATATTGCGCCAGAAGTTTTGGGAGGTAAAAACAATGGTGGCCATTCTTTTGAAGTTGACATTTGGGCCATCGGTATCATGATGTATGCATTATTGATTGGAAAGCCACCTTTTCAAGCTAAGGATGTTCAAGTCATTTATGACAGAATCAAGAAATCAGAATACAGCTTTCCAATTGATAAACCAATCAGTGAAGAAGCTGGTGAATTGATCAAAGACATGTTGAATGTTAACCCAATCAAGAGGCCTACAATTGATGAGATATTGAGTTATGACTGGTTCAAGGGCCCATTCCCCGACAAGACACATGAATCAACTTTGACGAAAGAACCAACAGGTTTGAGTATGATTTCGAAAAACCAAAGTGCATTGAATTTCAAGAACATGAAGATAAACTGTGGTATTTACACACCAAAGATCAAGACCCCAGTAGAAATCTTGAAAACTGACTTACAAAGTGAAGAGTCGAAAGCCGTTTTACCGAGAAGCTTATCGCCAAATGATACCAAGCTCAAATACAAAGAAGTAGATCCAACTATTTTGGCTAGAAAAAAATTTCAATTCAATTCAAATTTTTCTAATGGAGTGACTGAATTGGATCACATATGTCACGAAACCTACGTAAATATGTCCAGGTTGGAGAATCTAATAGATTCATCAATAGATACGGTGACTTTGCCAAGCTGTGAAAATCCAACTTTGATAAGCAAATGGGTTGACTATTCCAACAAATACGGGTTCAGTTATCAGTTGAATAACAATGATATCGGTGTTTTGTTCAATGACTCTAATACCATTTTAAAGTTAACCAACAACGAAAAGTTCTTGGAGTTGTTACATCATGACAAAGAAGGGTGGACATGCATTGAAAACTCAACCTATAACCCCCCTAGCAAATGTAAGAAACAATTAGAAATTGTTGATTTCTTTGCAAAATATATGAATTCTAATCTATCGAAAGTGAGTGAAGTCGAAGAAAGGAAAGAGATTGTTTTCTTGAGACGTTACACTCGTACCAGTGATTATATCATGTTTGAAATGACCAATGGTAACTTTCAGTTCAATTTCAAAGACCATCATAAGTTAGTTATTTCAAAGAATGGTTTAGCCATTACGCATATTTCACCAACCAGAATCACCCAAACTCATCCGTTAATTCTAATCATGAAACAGGGCAATTTCCCTTCGGTCAACATTCCAAATTGCATGGAAAAAATTGCCATTATCAAAGAAGCGATCAGAGAGAAAGCATTTATGTAATATATATTATAGATACCAATAGAAATCGGTAAAAAAAGTGTATCCGGTGTTCATTATGCGTTATTTACAGCTAGTATACAATCAAAAGTTGTCATTGTCATTCAACAAAGATTTCAAGGCCCATTCGTCCTTGAATTTATTTTTGATGAGATCTAACTCACCGATCAAATTGGTACATGCGTTTCTCAAAGCTTCTTTTGGTGTATAGTTTTCTTCCGTTTGAATTCTGAGTACAAAGTTAGCGAATAACGGGTGCTCTACTTTGTAAGCAGCGAACAAAACTCTTTCATCTCTTAAAAGTTGGGCTCTCAATAAGTTTGCAAGTGTGTGGTCTTCACGTTCGATTTTGATAATAGCAGCATTCGGCACTTTGGTATCAGGAACGATATTGATCTTGTCCACGCCATCTGGTAAGATGAATAACTCGAATCTATCCGGGGCGTTCATGATGGTGTTGGCAACTGATTGTTACTCAGATTGTAAATCTTGGTGAAAATTCGCGCTACGTGTTTACCCGGATTGGGACCCGCTCTTGAAGACTGAAGACGTTAATTACCCTTTAAATGAGATAGATGCATATATGAAACTGTGCAGAGAGCTCCATTGTAGGATAGGGTGCGATTGAAGTACCAAGAAGGGGCTAGGAGAACATTTATCAGTCTGAAAATTTACATTATACGGACGCAAAATTTGTATCTGGTCTGGTTGTTTCGCCCCACATTACCGAGAGTTCGTCAGTCTGCGCTACTCAAAATAGATACCGATGCCAGCACTGGCTTCCAAACATGCACAGAAGAGTTGTTTGATTTTGGTGAACTTAAACGCATCTCTGTGTTAAATGCCTTCATTCCTATATACCTTTGCGCTTTCAGGGTTTTACCGGCTCTTCTCCTCTTCTCCTTCACCTTGCATCTCCACCCCTGAGGGCTTCTGCCGATGTTTATCGTTCGAGACACGCCCCATTTTAATTGAATACACTTTGGTAAGCGTGCACAAACCTGAAGGCATGTCGTGCGCGGCATTCGGTGATTCCTCGAAGTTTCGTGATAGAAAAAAGACCGAAGCGTAAAAGCTGATAGTAGAGCCAATTACCCGTCTTAATTCGTTTAGTGAAACTATTCAACTTTGAACAAGTACTCCAGTCTTTATTTCACTGTGGTATAACTTCGGATCTTGTACTGCGCACATCCTTTCCATTCAGTTCATTACTTGAGAACCCCATCACTGTAACAACAGGAAAGCGATATCAAACGTTTCATCAATTTAGTGTTTGCGTTTGCGAGTCGGCTCAACTATACTATACCTATAACTACGAAATGTCCAACTCCGACCCTTGGGGTAGTCAGAATGGCTCTCTTGGGCAGAACTTCAAGTATGTATACCGGGCGTCAGATCGTTTACTCGGCGTTTGCCTGCCTAGGATCGAAATGCAGAAGAATGACTTTACTAACAACCTTTAGTCGTCAACACCCACCAGTGTTACCTCCTCCTGCTACTTTAGAAACGGGTATGTGATATTAACATTAGAATGTGTGGCAACTAGTGGGTGGGAAGATAGTGATATGTGAGCCTCGGAAGCAATATCATGCCACAAATAATTTCGAGGGCCCATCTTCAGTTGCCTCCTGATTTTAACTTGGAATACTAACAAACTAGGTGGACAAAAGTTTTACCCGTTACCTAGCTTACCCAACTTGGGCAGCAATCAACACACTCCCCAGTCGGGCCATAGTTTTAATATTCCGGCTTTGAATAGCTCGGAACAAGTACGTATACCCATACCATTGGCTGTTATAGAGATGGAAGTAGCTGTTCTTTTATAGGTCGTGTCTACCTCCCCAACTCGTTCAATCTGCTGTGGTGCAGCCTTCGAGTTCCTGGTTAATATTTTGACCGGCGCACACGACTGGGATCGAGCAGATTCGAAAATAATAGCTGATGAAAATTCATCTTGCAATACTAACAGAATTTTAGCATCAGGATCAAAGACTGCACTCCACTAGCCTGCAATCAGCAATGGGTTTGAATGAACTCCCCCAGCCTCAACAGCTTCAACCGACTGGCAATCAGCAACATACCATTGCTCAACTGCAATCACCTCTTCAGCAGAAGCCCCAGCTTCCTTCTCAGACTCCAAGTGCTGCCTCCTCGGCCAATACCGTTCCAACACTTCTGCAAAACCAGGGTCCAAGTGGGTCATCACAAATTCCTTCACTGCTGATTCAACCGCCAGTTTCACATTCAGCCCAATTGTCGTCTACTAGTCAACCCTCAACCGCGGGCCAAGCCTCGAATCAAACACTTAACCGAAATCCATCTCAAGGTCAAGTTCAGCTTCCTTCACAAGCAGGTACCGGTTCAAGCCAATCACCCATTCAACAAGCACAGGTGCTTTCTCAAGCAGCAAACCAGGCAGTGCCCAACAGGTCAACTACTACCAATGTTTACAGACCTTTGAATGTTAAAGATGCTTTGTCTTACTTGGATCAGGTGAAAATACAGTTTTACAATCAGGCGGATGTTTACAATAACTTCTTAGACATCATGAAGGACTTCAAGTCTCAATCGATCGACACTCCTGGTGTTATTGATAGAGTATCGACTTTATTTAGAGGCCACCCAAATTTGATTCAAGGATTCAATACATTCTTACCTCCAGGATACAGAATTGAATGCTCCCTTGACCCATCCGATCCAAATCCAATTAGAGTGACCACCCCAACTGGAACCACCACTACTGCCAAATCCGATTGGCAAAGCGAGGAATACCAGGTGGCTGAAGCCGTTTCACAACAGCTGAATCAAGGCCACAACCAAACATCTCAACTGGAAGGAAACAGCGATCAGATGAATCATGCGATAAATTATGTTAATAAGATTAAGACAAGATTTGCTAATCAACCTGATATCTATAAGCAATTTTTGGAAATATTGCAGACTTATCAAAGAGAACAAAAACCGATTGCGGAGGTTTATGAACAAGTCACAGTTTTATTTTCGAATTCTCCAGATTTATTAGATGACTTCAAACAATTTCTACCCGATACGAGTGCTCCTCAACCAGTATCTGCATTTGGGGCGCCATCTCAGTTACCACCAGTTGGCAACTTCCAGCCGCCTACCGGTAGCACTTTGAGTCCGCAAGGCAATGGTAATTTCCCAGTACAACACCAGCCGCATAAACCGCTCCCGACTCCCGACCAACTGTTACCACAGCATATTTTGCAACAGCAACAACCCCATGCTCAACAACAGAAGGTTCCCCAAGTGTTAGGTGTTCCAGAGAATAACGGTATGATAGAGAACAACAATTCCACGAATAATGACATTTTAACCAGAAAGAAGAAGTCCATCAGTGAAGGCTACGACTACGAGAAGAACTACAATAATGAGGCTCAATATTCTTCGTTGAGAGGTGACATTCAACCAAAAATCGATGCAAATTCTCAGATTTCCACGAAAAACGGAATAACAACGGTCACCAATCCTACTCTTGTACCGGGAGTTCCTGAACCTATCCCTTCTTCTAATATCAACAGAACCTCATCTTTACTGGAAGAAATAAACTTCTTCGATAGAGTCAAAAAGGCGATCGGCAACAAGCAAACATATAATGAATTCTTGAAAATAATCAACTTGTATTCCCAAGATATCATCGATAAAGTGACTTTGATTGAAAGAGTCGAGTCATTCATTGGTGACTTGAATCCAGAATTATTGGACTGGTTCAAAATGTTTGTCGGTTTCAAAGAACCTGAACACATAGAGAGTATTTTGTTCAAGAAACACCAGTTGGAATTGTCTCTTTGTAAAGCACATGGCCCTTCTTATAGGCAATTACCGAAGGCTGAAACTTATATGCCTTGTAGTGGTAGAGACGAAATGTGTTGGGAAGTTTTGAACGACGAATGGGTCGGTCACCCCACTTGGGCATCTGAAGATTCTGGTTTCATTGCTCACAGAAAGAACCAGTACGAGGAAATCTTGTTCAGAATTGAAGAAGAAAGATTAGAATATGATTACCACATGGAAGCTAACTTGAGAACCATTCAAACTTTAGAGACTATTGCCAACAGGATTGCCAATATGACACCAGAACAGAAGGCTAACTTCAAGCTACCACCCGGTCTAGGTCATACGTCTGTTACAATTTATAAAAAGGTTATCAGGAAGGTCTACGATAAAGACAGAGGCTTTGAAGTTATTGATGCTTTACATGAAAGTCCAGCGATCGCTGTTCCAATCGTGTTGAAAAGATTGAAGCAGAAGGATGAGGAATGGAGAAGGGCTCAAAGGGAATGGAACAAGGTCTGGAGAGAAATGGAACAAAAAGTATTCTATAAATCTTTGGATCATTTGGGATTAACTTTCAAGCAAGCTGATAAGAAATTGTTGACCACTAAACAGTTGATAAGTGAAATTAGCACTGTGAAGGTCGAACAACAGAATAAGAGATTATATCCGTTGACACCCAAACCACAAGAACAATTGAACTATAAGTTCAACGATCCCGATATTTTGTTCGATATCCTCAGATTGAGCGAAATTTTCATTAATAAAACGTCCAATTATTCATCCAATGATAGAGAAAAGTTGGTTCATTTCTTCCGATCTTTTATCTCCTTGTTCTTTTCTATTCCAAACGATGAAGTCGAGAAAAAGTTGAGAGACACGGGTGCAAAGGATCAAGCGGAACCAGAAGCTCCAAATAGGGATACCATGGCCATAGAAGAAGAAGTCGAAAGCTCTGATAATTCGTCGGTCACTAGTGGCTCCTCCAAGAAACGTGCCAGAGAGAATGACCTATTGCGTGATGTTTTAAAAAAACAGAGTAAGACTAGGAAGGATGAGTCGGGAAATTCTCCCCAAACTTCGGAATCAGAAGACTCAATCGACGAAATCGGAAAGGCTAGCGACTTGTGGATTTCAACTACGGGCAGGAAATTCTCCTTGAAGGATAACGAAACTTCTTTGGAGAAAAGAGACATATTCAACTTGTTCTGTAACACTACGATTTATGTATTTTTCCGTCACATGACCACTCTATATCAAAGGTTGGAAGAAGTTAAGGGTATGAATGAGACAATTGCAAAGGACCTCAAAGCTAGGAGGTATCCTCAATTCGCAAAAGACTTAAATTTGATCAGTCACCAATTGGAAGACTTAAAGGTCGAGATTACCGGCGACAAGGACTGCTACAAACAAGTCCTTGGACTTGCTGAAAGGCTCATCGAAGGTGAGTTAGAACATCAGTGGTTTGAAGAGTCCATCCGTCAAGCTTACAAAAACCAAGCTTACAGGGTTTACACCATTGATAAGGTTGTCCAAGCTATGGTCAAACACATGCACACAATGACTACAGACTCTAAAACTTCCGAAATGATAGTTTTGTTTGAAGCAGACAGAAAGAACCCCATTTCAACGGCCAAAGACCAAATCTTGTATCGTATGCAAGTTAGAAGTCTCATGACCAATGAAGAAAATATGTTCAAGATTGGGTTCAGGGAAGCAGAAAGAAGCGTTAACATTCAATTTGTGGGACTTGATGATTTAACTATTAATGATCACAAATCAGCAGAAGAGCATTACAATTATTATGTCACTAGTTTTGTGATGTCACATCCAACAGAGGGTGTTTCAGCTTCCAAAATCAATATGCCATTTTCAAAAGACTTCATTGAAAGTATTGATGAAGAGCAATGTACTGGTCATTCTAATTCTGAGTTGAGAGTATCCATATGCGAGAATTCCTACAGATTGTTTTTTGAACCTGGTACTTACGACGAGTTCACTTCCACTTCTGTTTTTCAAAAGCCTGTGGAAGAGACCAAAAGCAGAGACAACAAACTTGCAATTTTGAAAAAGCACCTCGAAGATGAAGATATTGGCTGGAAGTCCACGTTGAATGAAACGCAAGCTCCAGCTGCTGATCTTTTTGAAAACAAATTTAATAACTTACTTGAAGGTGGTGTTGAGGAGTACAAGAAGACAGAGATCCTTATCAAAGCACCAGAAGAGTCGGAGAATAAGGAAGCTGCAGATGACGAAGAGGCCAAACCGGAAGCCACGGAAGAAGATTTCCAGCAAGGTAATAAACCTGAAGGTTCTTTCAAACAAGCCGATGTTACTTTTGATGCAGATAGCACTGTTGTTCAAGAGCATAATGACACTACTTTTCAACAAGAAGGAAACACTACTTTCCAACAAGAGGGAAACACAACCATTCAACAAGAGGGAAACACTACTATCCAACAAGAAGGCAACGATACCACTGCTGATGATAATATGGTTAATGAGTCCATGACCGCACAAGTAAAGTCTGCAGAACCCGGTTCAAGTTCACACCAAGAGATGTAAAAAAAAAAATCAATCAACTTGCTGCTATTTTCGTCGTAGAAGTCAATGTATATTTAAGTATCAAGTCTGCCCGTTCAAATTCTAGTATCTTCTATGGAAACTCCCTTCCGCTGCTGCTCTTGCTAATCTTTCTGTCGCTATGCTATGAGCTAATTTCTCTCTTTGTTCAAGTCGTCTTGAGACGAAAGTTTTTTCGTCTCTTATAATGAGTAATCTCAAAATGATGTCCTCTGCCGATGTCTGGGCAGCTATCGGGTCGGATCTTGCTTCAAGTATTTCCTGTTCGGCTCGCTTCCTGGCTTTGGAAGTGGCGTTCGCCATGATGGTTTTATTACGTGCCATAGTCCCTGCTCTGCTCAAAGCCCTATGTCGACCCTGTCGGCCGGGTTCCTTGAAATTGGTTTCATCTTGATCATTGATTGGAGTTCCTGAATCAAAATTGTTTCGATCTCTCAATGATTTGACAAAAGCAGGCGACAACCTTTCCACTTCTTGCTTGAGATAATCGATATCTCTATCGTAATAAACTGGAAGTAATAAAAGGGACTGATAATGCTCATTTTTCAAGTCTCTTACGGGGGGCCCATTTCCATCATTGTGAAAGAAGTCAAAACAAAGAAAATTCAACCATGCAAACACAGTCTCTAATTCATTACTGGTCAACAGTTTACCAAAACCGCTAATACCTATAGAGTTGGTTACATTGGCCATGGCAGATGAAACAGCTGATTGCCAACCACTAGAGTTTGAAGTATTCGGTGTGGTAATCTTCGAGCCAAAATTCGAAAGATTGAACACTTTAGCTGTTACTAGCTTGGGTAATAACAATTCATCAGCACTAATGACTACAACCTTCCAAGCTGCAATCATTACTTTGAGTAACAACTTCTTGGTCAAGAACTCTGCAAGCACTTGTAAGTTGGAGTTCAAATAGTCGTACAATGGCATCATGGCATCATGCATTTGGTCTTCCGTGGGTTTGATTTGTCCGTTGTTGCCACAAATAGCTCTTAGGTTGTTTCTAGAGAAGCAAAGACGTATGAAACGAGAGAACTTCTCCACGATCAATTTAATACATCTTTCTTGCGTTCTCATGATAGCACGATAGGCTCGTCCCATCACGAAAATTGCATCCATACGTTCGCTTTCCACAGCGACTTCAACAAGTAGCTGCCCTTGGGTATCCAAATCTAAGCGAATCTCCTGTGGTATACCATCGTGCTTGAAACGTTTTGGATCAAGCTGCAACACTGCTCTACCACAAACAGGATGGGTGCCTAATTTTTCATCCCATACGGTAACGGATAAAGTGAGATTGGTGTTAGGCTGCAAAGTTATTTCAAATTCTTCGTCCCATTCGGGATTAGAAGTGTGATTAATGGTTCTGCTTTTGATTATGGTTTTGCGTGCCATAGTATCAGTGAACGTGACGTAAGGTCTCAAGTTCGAACTTGTTGAACCACTTGAAATCAAGTTCTCACCCTTGTTTAGTCTCAAGGACAATATGTGGCTGGTGAAGTAATTTTGACGACTAGGTTCGAACGACTTGACTGTTTTCAGAATCATCTCCGGATCTAGCACTTCTTCCAATTGAGTTAACTGTTGCAGTAACGCGGCCAAATTATTCAAGGCTACACAAGTTTCAGGCCCAAAGTTATAAGGCTCTTCAGTTTCGATTCTTGAACTTGGAATTTGGATGTTGTTAACTACGTTCTTCATTTCATCGAACCAACCGGCACTCTTTCTTTTCTCTAATTTCGGCTGAGCGGATTCACTGAGCTTTTTATATTTCTCTTCATTCAATTCCAGCATTATCTTTTCACCCAAAGCGGAGGAATACTTCAATACCCCATCGGAAATGCTCTTCAATAACAGTGTGTATACCTTGGCAAGTTGGTACTCACTTCTCCAATGCAAATTTTCCAAAATCTTGAGAAACTCTTTGACCAAAGTAAATATGTCCAAAACCGAGGTACTGAACTTCTTGTTGTCATCTTCAATATCGATTGGTTCGAAATTGTCATTTTGTAGTGCCTGGTCCACGATGCTTGAAATCTTTGCGTTACTCTCATCGACCCATTCATTCAAGCTAGGGAAGAAATGTTTCTCGAGGTTGAATTTGAAAGGTGTGTTAGAGTTTGTAACTTGTTCATAGATGCTTCTGATCTCATATAGTGACTTATAAACCTCTATGGAATCACCATATGCAACAAATTCGCCCCTCTTTTTATTATAAGCATCAATATGCTTGAGAATGTTTTTCGAATCGACGCCAAACATAGAAGTCTCGACCGTCGCAACTGTCTTAGAAACGTCAAGGAACCCAAGTAATGGATTTTTGTATCTTTTCTGTAACTTACGGATGTCAGAAACAATGCTGTCCGAAATGTTCAAAACGTGGATAATACTTAAAGTGTCGTCTCTAGGTAAGTTTTCCAACAATTCAGCATACCTCGTTTCAGCAACTCTTAATAATGTCTTGGAGAGCTTACGCTCCCACTTTTTGGCAATTCCCGTTTCATTGACCTTCGGAAATAATAAGTCTGCTTCTATGTAATTACCAAGTAATTGCAAGGCAGGACCAAACTTTGGCTTCGTCACTTCACTGAAAATTATTTGAATGGATTCCTTTATTGAACACATCGTAGAATTATAGGAAAGCAACAAGTTATTAACCCACTCCTCTTGGTCTTTAACGGCCCAAGCATCCTTATCTTCCCAGGCCAATTTCCCTTGGTCCTCAACAATATATCGGCAGTAATCAAGCACTTGAATTGTCCTATCAATGTCAACTGGAGTAAGACTGCTCGGATCCTTAGTGGCATAAAAATCATCATTCAACAAACCACTCAAATGCGCAGCTGTATAGAAGCACACCGCTTTTGTCGGATGGTCAACTCTCCAGAACCTTGAACATTTGGTTATCAAGATAGTAGCCTGTTTCGATATCAAAGGGGAGCCCAAAGGGGATGTGGATTCGACGGATTGTGATTCAATGCAAAGTTTCACGAGAGCTACAAAAAATTTTCTGGCCAACAGGCCTCTTGGGAGGACGTAAAATTCTTCACCGGAGGCCAACTGGGGAACCTTGAGTAACTTTTGGGATGCTGGGATTGGATATTTTTGGTAGAGATATTCATATCCAGTCTTTTCTCTGGTCTTCCAAGCTTCATACGCTTCCTCTCTCAGAAAAAAATTCGGAGGAAATTGACCCAAGTCTTTTTCAAGATAGAAAAGTTTTTGTTTGATATCCTGGTGAAGAGTTTTTTCTTGGGCTAAATCCTTCACTCTCATAAGGTCCTGTTGCATCTTTACGTGGTCAACCTTGAATAATGTTTGCACGAGTCCAACGAGGCCTGGATCAAAATCAGAAATCTTGAAAGACGGTGACATGAACTTGGTACTCGGTGGCACCGAAGAAGCACTAGAAGCAGAAGATGTTGAAAGCTTCGAACCAACTGGCTTCAATGATTCTTTATGTTCAAGTAGTTTGCTAATAATCAGTTCTTTATTTTTTTCCTTATCGACTAGGCTAATTAGCACAGATACAAATTCGCTGGCCTGCTTGAATACAATACCACTAACTTCTGGCTTATCAACGGTTCCGAGTTTACTGACTTCTTTATTAGCGGACGCCACGAATCTTATCAATAAGTAATCTGGGGTCCCATTGTCTTTCAAATCACTCTTCACTTTGGGATCCAAAAGCTCTGAGTAAAACCGTAGGAAAGATCTTCGTGTGTTTATGTCGAGGTCTGTGCCATTCTTTTTCATGGCAATTGAATTTAGCCTCTTCTCTAGTGCTGCAAAGAAATTTGGTGATAGTTTTGATTCAAGGCTGTCTGCACCAAACTTCCGGGAAGTCCTATTTTTTCTGGTCGGGGACGAAACAACAGATAGACCACTACTCGTGCGTTCAATGGTATCTTCTTCTGTAACGAGTGGGGTTTTGAACCTAGCCTCATTTATATATTCAAGAATCAAAATCTTCAAAATGCATTCATACAATTTACCCAAGTCTATTTTCTCGTACAGAATATCGTGCTTCAAGAACTCTGACGAAGACAAACTTCCATGTCGTGACAGTCCCCGGTCACTGGATAAGTCGTTGGTCCTCGACAGCATATGCGTAGTCGATCTTCAATACTCAATCGTGAATCTTCGACCTTAAGAATGCGATTTTCAAAGTTCAATAAACAACGATCCTGTATGTAACGTCTTCACTTTACTTAATAATACAAAAGAAAGAAAACTGATAGATGATATAACTTTTACAATACACTGTTGCTACGTTTTCTAGTGGCTCCCCCTTCGTATCAAAATTAGGAATCGGGGGTCTGGGAAAGTTTTAAGGCGGAAGCAATGAATGGTTGGCTATTAGCTGGAAGGCTTTGTCCTGTGCAGCATAAATGAATCGTTTACAGCGGATTCGGCACTTCTGTCTCGGTCTCTTCAACTACGTTATCTTTCGTATCATCGTACATGTGCTTGACCAAGTCCTTTTGCATCCCAAATGAGTCGACTTTCTCTTGTCTTGTTAGTACCTCCACTAAAATCAAAACTTCCAATACGTACTTTTTTTGAAAAGATTCTCTAACTTCTCGTCACAAATAATCGTTCTCCCAGAATTGGGATCCTGAAGTTGGTGTTCCTTGATATATTGCCATAGGAGCTTGATTGCTTGGCCTCTGGATGATCTCGTGAGTCCTATAATGTTTGCTAGCTGTGGAGACATGGCAATCTCTTTATTGAATCCAGTCTTCTTTTTCGGCTTGTTTGGATCCAGTGGTGCCTGCTTCTTTTTGACGGTAGATTTAGGCTTGACATTTCGGGTTCTGACCCTCGTATCCTTCAGTAGCTTCCTCGCGAGTTTAGCGTCTTCTTCTATCATATCTAACCTCCTTTGTTCTTCTGAGCGTTCATCGTTCTCTCGTTCTTCTCTTAGCTTTTGGTACCTTTCGATAATTACATCACTGATGTCTTTCTTCGAAGCGTTAGTAAGAATAACGTATTATCCAAAATATCAACGTACCTTGTGGGGCTCAAGGTCAATGTCAAATAGAACCTGAATCGCTTTCCTGACTTTTTTGACGGACACTTTGTCCACGTCAGCTACACTCAAGATTGCCTAGAAACAGTCAGTATGTGTATTATTCACTCTCATACAAAGCCAACGTACGTCAATCGTGGGTATATACTCTTCTTTATTGTACTCCTCGGACATCACGATTAGAGTTCGCAAAATTTCAAGAGAGTATTTTGAAGTTGAATTTAAAGTTGTGTCACTATTGGGTAAATCTATAAGTACATAATTAATCGTTAAGAAGTTCGTCGAATGAAGTCTGATTAAAGATCTATTGCTGGTTCCTTAAGTTACGTTTGTGTTGTAATTCGTTCTTTTTGATTAACTTCTTTCTCTCAGCTCTCCTCAATGTTCTGGGGTCTATTAATTCATCATCAGTATTCTTAGGCTTATCGTCAACTTCAACCAACCACTGGTCGTCGACTTGTTTGTTTTTCCCTTTATAGCCCCACTTGGGTACCCATTCCCCAGAGCTTTCGTCATATACCATCTTGCCATCTTTGGTCTTGGACTTAATACCCTTCTTAGCTGCGAATTTCTGCCATTTCGTCAAAGGCTTCTCTTTTGGAATGGCCTTTTCTCTGGGTAAAAGGGTGGTTGGTTCTGGCAACTCAATCAAAGTCATGGTAGAGTCTTGACCGGTAGATGATCCATGGGTGTCGGTGGTGGACTTCACGGGCAAAGATAAAATCTGATTAATCAATAATTGCACATTATCTCTAGTGACTGAAGACAAATATTGTTCCTTTTCAGCACTGACCAACTTGGTATTATCCAAAGGATTAGGGTCAAATGTTGCCAAATTTCCCAAGTCATAGGTGTTGGGGATAGGTTTTTCGACTGTTATTGGCTTGTATTCTTGTTCAGTTGGTGCCATTATGTGTAAACTGGGGATGCAAAAAAAATTTGATGAGATGAGATTTTCAATTTTTTGTTCAAGCTGAGTTTTCTCAGAATATCTTCGCAACCCTTTATAAAAATTGTTATCTATTATTATGGATGGTGCTCTTCCAAATCCAAAGAGATACCAAAGTCAATACACTCAAAGTACCGCCTGCGAGCATTAAGTGTTTATAGTTTGCAACAAAATTGTTCTCCGGTTCTTTTTCAAGGCCAGCCGTGGCGAGACCAGGTAGGGTGGCCGCATCGACTATCTGTATAAATAACTCGTTCAAAGAGGTGGCCCAACTCGATGATATGTGCAAGGGGGAGTTGATAGAAAGTTCTCTGGTGTAGTTCTCCGGCTGTTGGTCTGCACGCTGCTGCTGCTTATCCAAGTCAGCTTTCAACGCTGCGAAAACACAAGGAATCTCTTCCAATGTGTCTTTAAACCGCTCTCTCACGTCGATTATATACTGGAAAGAATCGGGATCAGATGAATCATACGTATAACATATCACGTCACATTGGCTGAGCCGGGTTTTATTCTCCAAAATAGCCGACTCAAGCTCTCCTAGCTCTTCAAGGATTAAATAGCATTGCTTTCCTCCTCTTAATTCGATATCTTTTGTGCATATACGAGGTTGAATTGTTGGGGAGTACGCTTCACTATAGCTTCCCTTTAGGAACAGCTCGAGTAAGGATGTCTTACCAGATTGGGGTGCTCCGATTATGTAGCAATTGAAAACATTGCGGTCATATACGGGTTGTCTATAAACCAAGTTTTGCTTCTTTCTCCTACGTCTTGGTTTTGTGATTTTGAGGGCGTTTGAAGGAGATCCTTCATCAAACCCTAGGTATGCAAGATACTCCATCGTCGTTCTGTAGTCAAGGAACGTAGTGAGGTTCCATTGGGCTAACCATCCTTGTAAAGTTACGTATCCTGACTCATTACAAACAATAGAAGAAGGAAATTGGCATTCTTTCCAAAGTCTCGGGATGCCGGGGGTGGGGTAAAAAAGACTGTCGAGTTCTTCTTCACTCAACCCCCCATCGTTATCTTTATCAAACTTGACGAAAAGATCGACCATGAATCTGTAGCCTGTGGGGCTCAACTCGACACTGGAGTCTGGATTCGCATCCACTTTGGGGAACAAGAACTTATCGTCGAGTGATAAAGAGTTGGTGTAGTAGAATGACCGGAGAATACCCCATATTGTCTCATGCCTACCCCTCTCTGCGTACATCTTGTTCAAAAGCACAAACCCATCTTCTGAGATACCTTTCGGTTCGCCGTTTGGTTTTTGTTCAGGATAGATCACTTTACCTAAAGTTGCAAGAATGTTTTCATAGTCACTCCGATCTGCGTCCCTCCCGAAGGTCTTTCTATGTAAATTACTGAACTCCTCGTAATCCAAATGCCCATCCTGGTCTCTATCACATAAGAAAAATACCCGCTTTAGGGCGGCCACAGCAGCTGGTTTTAGATTTCCTTCTTTGGAGTCAAAGATCGGTGAAACCGGATGTGTGATGGCCCGCTGGCACAAATAGAAAGCTTCCACCACGTTGTCATTATTCTTGGCACTACACGGAACGCACGCTTCAATCTCTTTGAACTCATTGAGCAAAGGGAGGAATTCTTCTGAGTTCTTTCTGTTATCGTCCATATTCAAGTCTTCGTCAGACTTGTTAGCGCATAACACAACAGGCAAGTTGACTCCTAAGGAACGAAGCATGGGCATCCAGTGTAAAGATATTCTTTCGTATGTGTAGTGGTCTGAGTAGACGAGCCAAATCACGTCACTTCTCTTTAAATCCCTTTGAAGCCCGACTATATCCGAGGAATCGGTATCCACAAGCACAGTTGTGTGTGGAATATATTTCAGAACTCTTTTTTCAGTCAAGGCCTCTTTACCACTGCCATCGTTTGCGAAGGAAGTGGATACAAGATCTATGAGGCAATCTGAATAATCTTCATTTGAGATTGTTATAGGGGGAAGCTTTTTCTGTATTTTGGGGATGAATTCACCTTTAACAAATGAAGAAACAAGTGTTGATTTCCCCACATTGTCATCACCACACACAATCACTCGAACACTATCCTGAGACATCTCGGAATCGAATTATTCAGTCCTTCGCATTTTTCAAATTACACCAATCGGTTTCTCTTCATTATTAACCAACAATATATTTCGATTATGTTGAGGTCAACCTTAAGGGCCTTCGGCTCTGCAACAGTGCAGGTTTCAAAACCGCTTCCTATGGCGAGGTTTAATTTGGCCCCGTCGCTACGTTTTTACTCGCAGTCGGCACCACCAATGGACGAGTACGAAGCAAAAATCTACAGTATATTAGACAAAGAGTTCAGTCCACAAAACTTAGAGGTTAGAGATGTTTCCGGTGGTTGTGGATCCATGTTTGCTATATTGGTTGAAAGTGAAAAATTCAAAGGCATACCCATGATAAAGCAGCACAGGTTAGTCAATGAGTTATTGAAGGATGAGATAGCCAAGTGGCACGGTTTACAATTACGTACGAAATCTCCATAGTTTTACCTGTAAATATTACATGATTATACAAAGCATTTGATCTGAAGTCATTCATATGAATTCTATGTCTGATATCTAAATTACTCGACAACTTCCTCTTTCTCTTCGATGATCTCTTCCTTGATTTCTTCAATGATTTCTGCTTGAACGTCGCTCTTTTCGGATTCGACACCAGCGTACTTAGACCTGTAGTTTCTCCATTCTTCCAACAACCTACGGCGATTCAAAATAGCTTCTCTCGTGGCAGCGTCTGCTTCCATAGCATCTATTTCGTCGAACTGAGCACTGTATTCACGCAACTTCTTTCTGATCTTCTTTCTGTCGGCAGCAGATAAGAGAGAAGCAGGTCTTGGTCTCCAAACAAACTCCTTGAACTGATCAATGGTTTCATCTCTCAAGAGGTTACCGCTGAATTCGAACAACTTGTAACCATTTTCTATTGTATGAATCCAAGATGATGACCAAGCAGCAACAAATCTTCCGGATGGGTCCCAAGATAAGTTGGTTATACCACCGTATTTTTCAGCCTTCAACAACTTGACGTTATTTATATCCTTATTGCTACCCTGCTTCTTGTCATCATCAAATGAAGTATCGTAAAATTCAATTTCTCCATTGGATTTGGCGATAGTTGACACCGTGACAAACCTACCCTTAGGTGACCAATTAATAGTGTTTGAAAACTTCTTTTCAATTGTGTCGAAACACTTGTAAGAAGAAGACGTCACTCTTCCTTTAGATTGGGATTCCGGAGCATAAAAGGAGATGATATTCTTTGGAATAGAAGGGTTATGGTTGCCGTCATCTAATCTAGAAATGGTTATGAATCTTTCTGATCTTGGTTCCCAAGCAAAATTCACCACGAATTCCTTCAATTCCACTTTTTCAACTGGAATATCTTTTTCAGTAACCTTGAAAAATTCAAGGTTAGAAAAAATTGTTTTACCGGTCTTTGTATGACGATCGACCTTGACACACAAAAACTTGCTTTCGTCGTGCCAGTGCATCTTACAATCACTGACCTGGAATAAGTTGATAGTTCTGAGAACTTTTGTAGATGGAACTTGCATCAACGCAACTCTAGCAGTTTGATTAGAGCTTTCTGGTGTCCAGTATGACAAAACGTGCTCGCCTCCTTCGACTTTAGATGTGTTCAACTTGACACCAGCTGGAGCCCATTCAAAGTCGACAATGGAGTCAATTTCGATCAACTTCTTGTTCAACAACAGGAACGATGGAGTTTCATAGATAGCCAAGGCATTTGGACCTTGACGGGCGCAGTACTTGTCGTCATGAGACCACTTTACCAATGGCCATGGCATCTCCTTTTGACTTTCCAAATGAGGAGGTAAGGCAAATGTTCTGGCTGGTTCACCAATCTTTAAGTCCCAAATAACCAATTTATGACCAACATTCTCTTCTTTGAATGGGAATCTTTCTCTTTCAGCTGGGTCATCGGGTAAGGTGATTGGCAATGGGGACAAAGTAACCAAATACTTCTCGTTAGGCGAAAAATCAATCAAACGCACTTGATTGTGGATGAACTTGTGTATACTTTCAAAGTTAGCACCACCCCAAGTTTGAACACCTTGTGGGTGAATGGAACATAAGAAAGTACCCTTTGGAGAGAACTTAGCATACTTCGAAGTGAAATTCTTTCTTGGTGGGATGGCTGGTTCAGGATCATTTTTCTTTCTATTCCATTGAACTTCCACAGTTTCAGAGTAGTGGACTAATTGTTGATCTCTTCCTTGCTCGTCTAACAACCACGACTTCAAGTATCCGTGGTCCTTGCATTCTGGGATTGGTGGTGGAACAAATTCATCTGGAACATTACCCTCTGCGCCATACTTTTCAATGTCCGTTAAGTTGTTAACTAATAATCTATGCTTTTTATCCAATTGTTTACCGTTCAATTGTTTGATAGCTTTTTTGGCATGTTCAGGTTGCTTGTATTGAGCAAACAAGTACCCTTTCGTTTTTCCATCTTCAACGGGCATGAAAAAGCCGTCTTCGCCTGATTCTAATTCACCGTAAGTAGATAACAATTTTTTCAAAACTTTGGTTAAAACTGGAACCTTTTCTTCGGTAGTAACAGGAGCACCATCTATGACCACATAATTATCCGTACCAAAGTTTTCTTCGACAGCATACTGTCTCTCCAAGTCAGAAAACTCGACATCATCAAGCCTGACCTGTTTTCCGAGTTCTTCGTAGCTGATTTCTGACATGTCGATCGCTGAAAATTTTTTTTACTGCAAATCGCGAAGAGTACAAAGTGTTGCAAAGCACGCGAGATTCTGGTTATCCATACAAATTTCATTATACTACAAGTCCGCCCTTACGTGTTCATTTGTTGTCTCAACCGGGCATTCTCCATTTCAAGCTCCATCAAGCGCTTTTGAGCTTCGTTGTTCTCGTAAACTCTCGCTTCCCTTTCGGCTTTATACTTCCTGTTCAATTCCCGAAGTCTAGCTGTATAAGTTGCATCCAGCAGTTCTGTCTGTATCGACAGTTCTTCGTTTGATTGGCACTCCTCGTATAATCGATTGAGCTCATCAATCCGCTTGTGAAGATTATCGATATAGTTACTTGTTTTGCTCTCTTTTAATAGTAGTTTTACATGATCTTTGATGATACGGTCCACGCCCAAAATGAAATAATCAAACACCTGCTTATGGTACTCCTTGAAATGGTTCATATCTGTAAAGTCGAGTCGACTAATGCTGGAGTCAGAAGAATCACTGGGGAGCAATTTTTTAGCCATATAATCGATTTTTCTTGTGGGAGTTTCTAGTGAAGCATCGTCCACAATTTTGTTAAACGATTTTAGAAGCATCTGGAACCGCAAAGTATCTAGTTGAAGTGATTCTTCTATTTGGTACTCGAGAATGTTGATTTTCTTGGTGAAGTACTCAAGCTCTTCGTCTTTAGTCACTTGTGAATCGGGTGAAGCCATGTCTGCTATCTTATCTGTGAGATTTTGGATCGTATTCTGCAAAGAGACCTTGTCTTTTGAAAGAGCCTCAATCGTGTAAGTCATTCTGACTTTTTCAGCCCTGATTGTTCTCTGTTTCTCTACCGCTACATCCAAGTCATGCTGGAGTTTTTCTATTATGCCCTTGTCAGGTGCTTGGGTATCTTTCAACTGCGTTTGAGCGATTTGAAGTTGATGTCTCGAGTCAGAAATCCTCTTGTCGGATTCCTGTTTCAAGCTTTCATGGTTTCGCTCCAACCTTTCATACTCTTCTTGAAGCTGTTTGTATTTGCTGTGTAATTTTGAGAGTTCCTCGTTAAGCTCTGAAACATGCTCGATGTCATTATTTGGGTCAGATACTTGACCCTTGTTTACTTCGTGCAAGTTATTCACTTCACGTGTCAACAGATCAACATGTTCCTGCATCTCCTTGAGCCTATTCGCCATGGTCTCATTGATTGATACTAACCTTTGGTTTTCTGATTCAAGTTCCAGTTTCTGGCTTTCTGATGGAATAATAGACGTCTGATCTATTATCTCACTAAGTGCTTGAAGATCCTGCTTCATGGTAGTATTATTTTCTTTTAGCATTAGGGATTTTTCAATTTCGTTATCTAATTCTTCTTTCATTTTATCTACAAGCTTATTTTGATCGCTGAATTTGACTCGCAACTCCTGGATAGCAGATACCAATTGCTGGATGGTGTGAATATAGTTGTTGTCAACTCCATTGGTCTTCTTACTAGTGTGGTCCGCTATTTCAGTAGCGTCTACATTCTCCTTGTTGCCTTCGATTCTGTTGTCTAATTCTAACTGAATGACACGAAGTTTTGTTTCCATTGTATTCTCGCTGTCCAAACACCGATTTAGCGCCTGACTAGGTGAATCATCTGTTCGGTTATTGCTTATAAGTGTTTGTAAGAGCTGATTTACCCATAACTCATAATCGCAGAGTTTCGACTTAAGCTCTTTTAGTTCTGTTTCCTTGTCCTCCAAATTGTGCTGAAAGTTCTCTAGGTTTGCATACAAGTCTTGATTTAACTTATACATCTCATCGTATTCATGTTCTAGTTGTTTATGGTCCGATTCCAATTTGAGGTACTCGGTGTTATTGCTAGCCACTCTCTCTATAGGATTTAGCTTCTCGTGCAATTGAGTCAACTCATTAAAATCCAAAATATTCTCGTGGAGTTCCCGTTTCTCTATTAGCTTTTGAAGGAAGTTTTGGAAAAACCGTATTCGAATCTTGTAGCCCGTGACTTGCTTATTGAGTTCGGCTATGGTGTCGGTGTTTGACGATGCTTCCAGTCCCTTGGAGTTGATTTTTATGTCACCTGGGAAATTTAGTTGGGGCGCAGGAGGGATGTTCGTCGGAGCGGAAGATGGGGCCGACCTCATTCTTCTCCAAGGACTGCTGTTCTCGCTCTTTCTTGAAGTGCCCGATATTGAATGTCTGCTTGATATTTCGCTATTGTCTGAGTTTATATTTCTCCTTAGTTGTTCTTCGGTATTGTCAAACTCTGTAGTATTTATTGTATCTTCAAAATCTCGGTGGTTCTCTGTTATTTTGGTCTCTATTTTCATGTTAGCTAAGGAATCTGAGATACTGTTGATACTTCGATCTGCACCGGGACTCAAATGAGGATTTTTCCCTAGGGTCTTGTCATTTAAACCGGGAGAACGATTTTGGATGTTTATCGAAGAAGAATCGCCACTTGACTCAAACGAATCAAAATCGCTGTCACGATCTGATTGTCTTTTTGATGCAAAAGGAGGTGTGGTAAGGTCTAGCATGCGATCGTATACCACATCAGACGTATGGGGTTCATTCGGGAACCGCGTCATTGTCCCAAATCCTGTTATGTATTTGACGTCTTCAGTTTATTGAGTGTTTTCGGTGATGTACAAACTGCTTAACACTTGAAACCCGTGAATGTAAATAGCCGACTATTAATGTAAATAAACCTAATCGCGACAAAAACTTTAAACGGGATTACGTAGAAGAAAAAGTTAAGATCTATCCGTGCACCGCGGACAATAACGACACTGTCGTACAGGTCTTAGCCAGTTGCTGCAAGCGATCTGACAAGTCTTGCTGTGGTTCTGTGGGTCTTTATTGGCCCAGTTCAAACGAAGTGCGTTTCTTCTTTTAACATTATGTATTGTATCTACACTACGAGGCCATTTCGGTATCTTCATCTTCATCATCGTCATCGTCACCGTCGTCATCCTCTTGGGCATATTTGATAGCTTCCTCCAACAAATCCTCGGGAACGAAATCGTGTCTACCTTCTGTCTCTTCAAGAGAGCACCACGTAATTTCTAATTCGTAATCCTTGTCCCTGTTGTCTTCGTGCGCTTGGTGGATAATTTTGGCTGCCGCTTTCACCCCTTCTCTAACGGTTATTTCTTCAAACTTCAACTTTTCTAACTCAGATTTGGCTGTCTGTTTGCCTTTACCGACAGCAGCGCCGGTGTAGCCCCAGAATGCTCCACTGGGCTCGATCATATACAAATGCGGACCCTTTTTATCAACACCCCCAACAATCCCCACGATTCCAAAAGGCCTTACAGAGTTGTAACAGGTATAGTTTTGCACGTAAATCCCCAATCTATCCATCAAGTGAGGCACTGAGATTGGAGTCTTATATATGGACTTGAATGACTTGGCCTCGTCCCTTCCCCTATTCACAAGATGACGGCCGTCCGGTAAAAGACCAGAGTACGCAATGCCGATGTGTCTATCGACTGTTTGTATTCTCTTGTTCTTACCAGGAACCAAAAGTTTGGAATTTATGATCTTCTCAACGGCCAATACCACACCATCCTTACACTTGATTCCAATTGAGGTGCCCCCATTCTCCACGGCTTTCATGGCGTATTCCACTTGGAAGTTTCTTCCATCTGTTCGTGTTAGTACAGTGATCAAATTCGAGCTGACATTCAACCGCTCTGTGGGGGGATTCTGAATATCAAAGATGAATTACACATACCTGGAGAGAATACACTATTGGATAAATCGTATCCAGTACCGATAGAAGTCTAGATGTTAGTAGCATTCAGATAATGCGTAGCATAGCTCACATACCATTGCAATAGGTGAAAGTAAATTTGATCGCCACCAATATTGAGGGTTCGCGATATCGAAACATTTTGTGTAATTTTTCAGTGCAACGCAATCCACCAATTTATTATTCTGTATGCCATGCCTCTTGTACTAAGATGGCCCATTCTTGGGATAGTCGTATGTTAAGACACACTGCTCTAGAATCACATTGATACTAACAACAGATTCCATGTCTACTAATTGCTGTTTTGGGCTACGGATCCCATTACTTCGTACTCAGCCACGGCGTCTCGTTCCAGCAACAGGTCGTGTTTGAAATATCGTTAGTGCTTCTTTGGGGGGCGTATGCTCTTGCAATATATACCGACCCTGGCTCTCCGCCGACCGACTTTGAACCAAAAGCTGGGGAATGGAGAAGGTGGTGCAAGAAATGCAAAAGCTACAAGCCCGAAAGATGCCACCACTGTAAGACGTGTAACAGATGCGTATTGAAAATGGATCATCACTGTCCCTGGACCCACAGCTGTGTCGGCCATAAAAACATGCCCCATTTTGCAAGATTTTTGGTGTTAGTGTTGGTGAACACCGCATATGTGTTCTACCATTTAAGCAAGAGGGCCTTGGAGTTTTATGAAAATCGGAACTTGCCAGCATATTTGATCGATAAGAAAGAACTCGTGGCCGTTATTCTCCTTTTACCAGTAGACTTATTTGTCAACTTTTCCATTGTGATATTGTATGGTAGGTGCTTGGTTAATTGGATTTTTAAGGGCATGACACAAATCGAAGTTTGGGAGATGGAAAGAATCGATTCCCAACTCCACACTGAAAGATTATGGTTGCAAATAAGGAAAAATTACTTCAAATTACACCAGAAAGAAATGCCCGAGTTGACTTCTTGGAATCAGAATGCCAGGTTAAACCATGCAATGGACATCGACCTGGAAAGTGAAAATGACTTTGAACTAGAAGATATGGGAAGAGACCGTAGCAGCCACGATACTCCACTGAGGGCATCAAACAATGAAGAGCATCCCATGTCAATAGTGCCTCAAGATTTCACCATTGATGATTTCGTATTTCCCTATGACTTGGGTATCTGGGGTAATCTTGTGGCAACGTTCAATTATCCTTGGACTTGGCTCTGGCCTTTTGCCAAACCTCCTGGCACTGGTCTTCATTTCAAGAAAAGTGAGTATACTGAAGATGATCAACTAGGTTTGCCCTGGCCACCAGATGGTGGAAATCAAGAATTTGAACCGGCTCCTGAAATAGACTTGGATAGATTGAGCACAGATGAGTTGCGAAACATTCGCCATTTACGTAGAAGATTAGATCCCAGGTCCAGGTTGGACAGAAGTGTTTGGATGAATGATTTGGGGGAAACCCTCGATGATTTCGGTGTAGATATAGAGGCAGAGGACATCGAACATGATGATTTGCTTGCAAAATAGAAATGTTACGTTTTGACGATATAATTTACATGATTTTATAACCTTTCAATCATTATTCATTATTCTTATAAGTACAAATTTTTAAATTTGACATCCTTGGAGCTTGGGATGTACTCCAAGTAGTTGAGTTTATTATCCGTTAAGAATCCGGAAATGTTTATAACTCTGCATCCGGTATACGGGACATCAAAGTTTTGGACCTTTGTATCATTCAAGATCATGACGCTGGGAAGTGGCTCTATCCTTAAACTGTAATCATAGATGGGGTTGATTAGCTTCAAGCTTTTTGCAAAAGGCTGTAAATGGCCCTGATCCAATAAAGTCTTGACCAATTTTCTCGCTTGCTTCAACTTGAGTGGGATATTGCCCTCTGAAGTCTCACTGGTTAGTTCATGCGAGTGTGGCATGTCAGTTTCTAAAACAATATCATTTCTTTTGAATTTACTTATCAAGTCATCTTTGAGCATTACAATTTCCTGGCTTAAATAGTTTACTCGAACCGGATTCCAACCAAGCTTCAAATGGCCCTTTGGTAAAAGCCTTTCCAATCGATTCAAGAAAATAGAAGGTATAGGAGATTGTGGTAAAAAATTCAAATTAGACGAGCCCAAGGAGTGAGTTGATTGCCAGGGGTCGTTTGGCCCCGGGATCAAAAGAAACTTAACTTCCTTGATGACTGTCGGAAACTCACTGATCAAATTTGCGAGGTTATTGAAATTAGTCTTGTATAGTTCACTATTGGAAATACTAGACATAGAACTCTGAACTGAGTTTATGGGTTTAGAAGCGAAGGATCCCGTAAGAACCACCAACACGGGGGCGCTTTCATCACCATCCATGATTTCTTTCTCTAATTTTGTGAATATCTTTCCTAATCCTTTCAAAACCTTGGGATCATCTAAAAAAATGTTTGACCCTAAGAAGATGAATTTATGGTCATCGTGTTCTTTTTCTAATCTCGCCAAGCTTTTCTTGAAATCTTTATTGACTCTGGAAATATGATGTAAGCTAGCCAAATTCTCTTTGTTGATATTCAAGAAATCTAAGTTGCCATAGTGCTCCATTGTCACATCTCTTTTCTCTGCAGGCGGATGACCGATGTGTGTTACGTGAAAAATTCCGTTATTGGAGTTTTCATTGTATTGAGAGTAAAGACCCTCCACTGTGACGAACATTCCATTAGTGTAAAAAGCATCATGGACCTTCTCTGCTTGTTCAAGATTCAACTCGATTGAATCGGAGTAATCTTCAATAACGAAGGACCCTTTGAAATTCTTAGTTAAAAGACCAAATAAAATAAACGAATGGCCGTTCTTTCCTATTATATTCTTTATCAATGTGATTTCCTTCGTGTGCTTTTTCGATTTGATATTGGAAATACTCTGATAATTTGTTTTCTGGAACGTCAGATTTCTCGATAGCCTATCACTGATCAAGTTGTACCTGTTGTTGAAGTAATTGATGTTCGCATTGAGAAATCCGGAAAGCCTGTTCTTCTCTTGTAATCCAAACTGCTTCCTCTGCTTGTCAAAGACGTAGTTAGGCTGTTCCGGAGGATTGATTATCTTGAAGTATTCTGCCCATTTGAGATCTTCTTCCCCGATGTTTTCCTTATTTTCTTCGTCTTCCAACTTATCAGTCTTACCAGAAACTTCCTCATTCATTTGTTTGATCACCTCGTGTAATCCGTCACCATCTATGAATAAGCCTCGATCCTGCAGTTTCCAAAACTTCCCGATGTCTTCGATGTAGAGTTTAGCAGCGGCGCTTTTCCATTCAGAGCCGAACTTGTTACCAATATGATCGGTTAAAACCTTCAATGCATCTGTCTGGATATTAAGGCCGTGCTTCTTAGATAACAACCGGTATGCTGTGGGCCTGAGGTTACTTGGCTGTAGTCTAATGGGTAAGTTCACCTTCAGTTCCATGATAAAGGGCCAGGCAAGTAGCGTGAATTTTTTCAAAACGCGATACACTAGTTTTTTTTCACGCGTCTAACGTAATGAGAATCTTATCAAGAATATGCAAAAGATTCAAGCACTTAACCCGGAGTTGGTAGTTCAAACTCAAAAAGTTTATTACCCGTGATGATTGGGTCTTGATTGAATTTCTCACGAATTTGGTTGTCAAATCGTCGTACAACTTGTTGATTATATTTTTCAAGTCGGAAATGTTCTCGCAGTCGTAATAGTAATGCATTTCCTCACTGCTTGAAGTATTTTTGAGGTACTGTTCAAACTCTGTAAGCTTATCGCTAATCTGTGTGTAAAATCTAAGACTTAAAGGAGGATTGCTCACAAGATGGTGTTCGTGGTACTCAATTTCCAAAGCGAGTAATTTACTCTGGTAAACGTTATCATTAATTTGAATTTTGAGGCTATGGTTGTCACTTAACAATTGATGGTTAACTTGGACATGCTCCTCTAGATGTCTTTTTAACTGTGTGTTGGCACTCAGGTACTGCTGGAGGTCTGCTTTGGCTTTTTCCAACTGGTTCATTATCTGCGTATTCAGGTTCTTTAGGCGTATGTTTTCCTGGTTTACTTGATCAAAAATGGCAAGTTTCTGGTTGGCAACATCCAATTTTTCCCTCAAGCCATGGCTCTCTTGCTTCGTACGAAAATTCTCTTCTCGAGTGCTATTGAGTTCCCGTGCAGCGGTCCTAAGTTGGAATTCTTTCTCCTCAAGTTGGCGTTTTAACAGGCTGGTTTCACGGGCGTCCGGAAAGCTCTTGAGCTCCACCGAGTCAAACTCTCTTCTCTGTTCATCTGAATGTCGAGGTTTGTTCTTCAAATCGGGTACCTCTCCCAAGATATACTTTTCATCATCGTACCTGAGTTTCTTGTACGTAGATTTTTGGGGGGACTCCTTGAGTTTGAAATCCTTCATATTGAGGGAGTTTTTGAGCTGCTCCGTATTTGTATCGTCCTCGAAACAGGTCAAAGAATACTTGTTGAAGAAACTGCTGAGCTTTTTTAGAATTCCCTTATCTTTTGAGCTTGGTGGCTTGAGAATCCCTCGATCGGTTCGACGTCTATTGCCTCCATGAACCCGAGCTCCCTCCTTCCTTGCACAACCTCTATTATTTGGAGCGTAATTGGTGTGGCCCGAGTACGCATATACCATAAGATCTACTGAATTAACTATACGCGATTTTTCTGATTCTGTATTCATTGATTGTAAAGATTCCTATATGTATATAATCATTTATGCTTCTAAAGGAGATGAATAACAGAATCAACCTGAAATTCTAAAGTGGATAATATCTTATGGAGCGACCAAATCAATTGGTGACGGAAGATGCAGAACTCTCAAGATCCTTCTTCGGTGGAATCTCATCAATCGATTGTAATCCTCTATCCTTTATGAAGAAGGATGATACTAGGCACAAGCCTATTAAGGGGACAAGCAAGTAAAAATAGTTCCGTAAGGCTTTTTCATACATGGTGATGACACGAGAAAGGTTATCACTATTTAAACCGTTAGTCTCAATTTTGCTGTATATGTTGGTTTTCAAGTAATCCAAGTAGTGGTCTGGAAGAAGATCCTTCTTCTCCTCAATTGCAATCTCATTGAGCAAAGAGTTGCTTACGATAGTTGAGCCAACTGCAATTCCTACGGCACCCCCAAAAGACCTCAAAACATTCCTGGTAGATATGACAACAGCACGGTCGCTTTTTCTTGATTGTGCTTGACAAGCAACCATTGTTGGTTGGAAAGTGAATCCGACGCCCATTCCCATCAAAACAAGAATCAAAACTTGAGCATAGCTCTCGGTATTTCTATCCCAGATAATCAACAAACCGTTGGCTAAGCACCACATTGAGTAACCACCTATCACTACATAAATGTAGTGGCCGGTTCTGCTAATTATTTGGCCGGAAATGATTGATCCGAGGGCTTGGCACAACACCAATGGTAGTACGAATATAGACGAATGGACTTCGTCATTCTGCTTAATGATCGTAAAAAAATATGGGAGGTAAAATAGAAAGCTAAAGTATGCCATTCCAAAGAAAAAATTGGAACCTAGAAGTAAGCACAACGATGGGACCTTGAACAAATGCAAGGGAATCATAGGGAGAATTGGGATTTTCCATTCAATAAGTAAAAATACCAACAACAACACACCACCAACTGCAAACATGACAATCACTTTCGTTGAGTTCCAGGCGAAAGTCGATCCTCCCCCACTCAAAGGAACCAAGACCAATGTTAACCCTAACGCAGCAGTAACAATTCCTAAGTAATCGATACGTTTGAATTTCTCCATTGTGGTTAAAACGCTATCCAATTCCTTTTTCTTCTTATTCTGGATGAGAAAATGAACGATAACGATATTTAGAACCATGGTTGGAGCAACAAAATAATAGAACCCCCTCCATGAATAGTGTTTAATGAAGGCTGACATAATAAAAGGGCCGATTGAATTTCCGATACCCACACTGGATCCTAATATACCCTGATATTTCCCTCTCTGTTCTAAAGTGACAACATCACTTAGGATGACCATGGATAATGAGGAGACGGCGCCATTCCCTACACCAGCGAAAGCCCTGAAAATAAAGAATTGAATGCCTGTTTGCGCAAAACCACAAGCTAAATCAGCGATTGCCAAAATAAATAGACAAGTAAGCATTACATGCTTCCTTCCAAAAATATCTGACAAACGGCCAAACAAAATCTGGCAGATACAGTTAGAAAGCAAAGCAGCAGTACCAGCCCAGTTGATACTCTTCTCGGAGTTAAGGTCTTTTCCAATAGTAGATAATGCAACGGTAACACCAGTTTGATCTGCAAAGGCCAACATCATCGTTAACGATAGAGAGCATAACAAGATTATGAGGGACCTTCTTGGCAACAAGTCCATATGAGCATCTCCTAACTTTCCAGCCAATTGCTGCCTTTCAAACTCAACGACCTGTACCAGATTCTTTTTTTCTTCCAGAAACTTTTTTGACATTTTGACAAAAATTGCAAATTAACTGATACAAAAATGCAAAAGGATATCTGAAAACTTTTATAAGCAATTCCCAGCTAAAGTTTCGGTGAAGAATCACGACTTGTTACCAAGACCTAATTAAGCAGCGCAACAAGGGTCGGATCAGAACAATGAATCATGGTTATGACACAAGTAATTAAATTAACGGTTATGCATGAAGGCACACCAATCGGCAAGATTCGGCTTCGATCGAGCGTTGGTTCTGGCATAATACTTGAAATGCATTCGACACAGGCGACTACAGGAATTTTCCGGAACCTACCTGCCAAACCAATTGCATGTGGCTGTAATTGTAGCCAACCCTTCGCTACATTCCTAATTGTGTAATTTGATGTATAGCCTGCATATATCGTGCGGCGGGACAAGTTTTCGCCCCTCCCTTTGGCTTAGAACACTAAAAAAGTTAATCCTACTAACAACCTGTAGGGTAGGTGATAAACAATCCTGTTTTTTTTACAAAAGATTTTTAATGAATACATAGCAATAGTTTTCTGTTGATGTCACTAAGATCTAGGGAGGCCACATTCTATACATTATCCAAGGAGGGTCCTCTCAAACGTACCTAATTTCAACCGTTTGTCTGATTTCCTGACGGCTCTTCGCGCGCATCTTTACTTGCCTGCATGGACTAAACACATTTTCCGATAACGGTGATCTTATCAGAGAATCAGGTACAAGCATTTCCAAATTCCTCAGGCACATGTTCAGGGCTTTTGCCAAGTCTTTGCCATTTCTGTTAGATACTGTGCCTCTCGGTTGTTCCGAGATAAGTTTACGCCTAGCTTTCCACGTCAGTCATTTGTAAGCGAAAATGCTGAACTTTGCTTGTTAAGCTTTTTTTCTATAATGGTCGTCCGGATGCGAAAAGACCGTTAGGTGAAACTTCAAGCGTTCCAATTATTTTGCGATATAATGGGCTTTAAAAATTAGCCAGTAAGCTTAGTGTACTTATTTCGGGTATGGGTATTCTCTACTGTGATTTTGTTTAATCCTACATATATACTTGCATTAGACTCAACACCCTTACCGTGTATTATTTCAACCTGTCATTTTTTTTTCTTTTTTTTAATCTGCAGCAAGTCAATCAAGCCTTTCCAAGAATTCCATGGCTATTATCCACTACATTCCTATATCAATTTCACCACATAAGTCAACCCTGCGACTTGAGGACCCAACATAAACTTTATATGTTCCCGTTTGAATAATCCACTGTTGTGATTCAGTATCCCATATCGATAAATCTCTATGCAAGATATTAAAGTTGACTTTTGCGCTTTCACCTTTCTTAATGAACACTTTATCAAAACCTCTTAAAATTTTCGGTGGTGAACCAACCAAAGTACTCGGGAGTTCAATGTACAACTGCGCAGCAAAGCCACCCTTATATTTTCCCGTATTTTTAACTCTGGCCTCGACCGTGAACAAAACCTCCCACAATGCTTGATTACCCCCATAACCGCCACTTAAAGGAGGGCTGATCTTGTGCCTCGTGTTATAGCCAAGGGGATAATCGAATTTGTCATCATCTGGTAATGTTTGCACGTTCTCATTGTATAAGTAAGGGTAAATAAACCCTGGTACAGGATCAAAATCGTCGTGGGGGAACAAAGCATCATCAGGGTCACAAACATCATCTTCAACTGCCCTGAAAACATTCAAATATTCATCAGGGTAGGGAAGATATTCTGTAGGTGAGTTAATTTCCATTATCTGCAAATCACTCAACTCAAACTTTGTGTATGATAACCCATATCCAAATTCGAATCTTGGTTTGATGTTGTGTTTGTCAAAGAATCTGTAGTCTAGGTAAACATCCCTGTCAAAATTATCCTGTGGATCCGTATTATCTTTGAGTGTATCGATTATAGGGACGTAATGCAGCTTTTTTTTGGATATGGTGAAAGGCAACTTCCCTGATGGATTGACTTCTCCAAAAAGAATTTCTGCTAAGGCTTCACCAACATATTGACCCAAAGGACCGGCATATAGGACTGCAACAACGTTTTCGTCCTCAATCCACTTCTCCATATTCACGGGACCTACAGCATTTACCACAACTACCGTTTTCCGGCATCGTTCAGAAACATGCTTGATCACTTCATCGCCATTGTTCCACAAAGAGAAGTTTTGTCGATCACCGAAATTGTCGTCGACTTCGATGTAACCTTCTCCGCTATCAGCAGTAACAACTACGACTGCCAAATCAACGTAGTCACTCGATTCGTCGAGACGCTCAAGATCCCAGTTATCGTTGTTGTACTCAACCAAGATATTTCTCTCTCTTGCTCTACGGGCAATGGCTTCATAAGGAGAGATAACAAACGGATTATTCACAGCAGCAGAGCCCCATCCAGATGTTAAAGGTCCTTCAAAACATCTTTGGTCCTTGCAGTTGTAACCTTTAGGATCAAGACCTGCTCCCAGACCAGCAATCAAAATTTTCTTAACACCATCTTCCTTATCTATAGGCAAATTATGGCCATCATTTTTCAACAAGACAATTGCTTCTCTGGCAACATTTAAGGCTATTTCATCGCTGAATTTTGATCTTGCATTTTGGTGAAAGTTTTGTTGGACTATTGGGCCATAATGCTGGTAAGGGAACTGTTGACCAAAGGTGTGATAAGTCCATGAGCTGAAATTGGGGATATCCTCTTCACTATCCGGTAACTTCAAAGTTTCGATAGCAAAAAAAGGGGCTATAATCCTTGTTACCATGTCATTCAATCTAAGTTGAGGTATTGTGCTGTTATAAATAGCTCTTGTTAAAAGAGGGCCCCAGAAAGATTTGCCTGTGAGCCAGTCATCAAAGACTTCACCAGGCATTGTCATATCAAGACCAGATAAAGCAGAATAAACTCCAGAATGTTGGGCACCCCAGTCGGACACAACAAAACCTTGAAAGCCAAGTTCCTCTTTCAATAGATAATTAATCAAATAAGAGTTCTCGCAAGCATAAGTGTTATTAACTTGGTTTAGTGAACACATAATCCCACCAACGCCGGCTCTAATAGCATCTGCAAACGGCCACATGTAAATTTCATGCATGGCCCTATCACCGATATTTGAACTGATTGAATTTTGAAGTTGATCCCATCCATTGTCATCCCACTCACCGACTTGCCTAAAATGCTCTTGTTCATTACCCACAAAATTTCTGGCAATTGCGAGGACCCCCTCCTCTTGTATGCCTTCAATAGTTGCACCTCCCATTACACCTTGCAAGTAGGGGTCAGCGCCAAAACCTTCCCAGTTTCTACCGCCTGCGGCCTTCAAACCAATCGGACCAATTACTGGTGCTAGTGCCATGTGCACACCTTTGACTTTATGCTCTTTGCCGATCGCTTTACCTCTAAGAAAAACTAGTGCCTTGTTAAACGTGCTAGCAGCGGCAATCCCACTGGGGAAGTTTGTAACATAATCGGTGTATCTAACGCCGTTAGGACCATCCTGTAAACAAAAACTGGGAATCCCCAACCGGGGAACTGATCCAGTGTTACCAATGCAAGGACCAGACCCCCAACCAGTGCCGGTGGTGAGATTAACTTTCTCTACAATGGTCATCCGCTCCACGATTTTCCTGGCTTTGTCATAGGCTTTTTGCCAAATATGATCCAACCTTCCCCCGACGGCTAAAATGAATGTTAGTCAGTGCTTCAAGAGGAACTACAGAGTCAGGCGCAAAGCGCTGAGGAAGACTTACGAGCAGGGTAATAGGGCTCTGACCAAAAAAAGTCCGCCGGGTGGCGGTCTTCTACGTAGAACAATGGGACTTCTTCATGGTAGCCTCGCTTCCCTAGAGCGGGAGACAGGTCAGATTTGGATGAATTGTCGGAAAACTCAACATCATTTTTTATCTCGATGTTCAACCCAGCGACAGAATACGCTAAGAAGAGTATACTATTGCTTAACCGCATGTTGTTTTTTTTGCAATTATCCTGGTTTTATCAAGGGCCTGAGATACATATCTGGTCGTGTGGATGGATAATTAAGGATTTCAACTGGTTCATAGAAGTAATCTGGCGCAAAGACTTCTTCACAGAAAGAAAACTTAACGCCATAGGGTTAAAGGACCTTATTCGAGAGAGGCTCTCTTGAGACAATCTGGACTCTGGACTTGGTACTTGGATATAGATCAACCATCATACGAAGTTGACTTCCGGCAGTGAACTAAAGAAGCCGCGTTGCTTATCAACTACAGGTTCCGGGTCACAAACCCCAGTCGTGCATAAGCTGTAGGACTTGTAGTTCAGTTCAATCTAAGGCAATTCGATGTTTCGCTAAAAGTCACCTGGCCAGGCTACCACAGCTTTTAGCCGTTATCAAGCAACAATTCAATAAGTTTTGGAGGCTGGTGTATACAAGAAACCTTTATTTGTGCATAGGTGTTGTTCGGTGTCTTCAGTTCATTCTATTACGTTAGTCGTATTCAATCTACATAATGGTCATACATGAAATGGTTATGGTACAAAGTTTAATCTACAGTTGGTCACAGGGGCAGTGATTATGTGCTCATTCTTGCAGTTACCTGAACTTCAGTTACAAGACTTGTCGGGCTATTCTTAGCCTCCGAGACACTCTGCAATGTAGTGGACTTGTTCAACTTGCCAAGGTCCACATTAGTGACATTTTGGTTATTTAATAATGGCATAAATGGTTTGGTTTCATCCTGAAGGTTCAACTCCAGAAGTGAGTTAACCAACTCGATATTATTCATTGATACCGAGTTGGTCTTGAAAAAATTATGGAGATTCCTCGATGCAGACTCACTATCTAAAAGAAGGGCAGATTCAAAATAACCAGGTCTTGAATCGTCAATCTTGAAATTGTTTTTTGACTTGATTCCGTTGATTAAGTTGAACAAATCGATTCTGAATCCTTTAGGAAGTTTATTATGATTCAAATAAACATTGTTGAATTTCTCATTGTTCTTAATAAACAAATACAAGATGGGCTTAAGACTCTTTACAGAGTCTAGCTTGTTCTTCCTCAAGTCAATTTTCTCTAAAGTATGCAAATTTTCTAAGCCATGTAAATTTTTCAATTTATTATTATTGAAGTTAAGAGTGGTGAGGTTCTTCAAATTGGATGGTAAGTTCTCAAGGCTTGTTATGTAGTTATCAGCAAAGTTGATGTACTTTACGTGACAGAGTTGATCTAAGCCTTCTGGAACAGTTTCTAGGAGATTATTGGATAAATTCAACTTCACTAAATTGCTCAAAGGTTTGAACGCATATGCTGGAATGGTAGCTATGGAGGTTTCAATCACACTTAGCTGCCTGAGGAGACACCATTTGCTATCACCCAATGGTAGCCGCAGCTTTATTCCGCCGGTCAAATTATCGCTGGCGTTAACAGCTCTAGGTAATTTCGAAGTTCCCGCTCCGAAATGTGATGACCCACTTGCTGGAGATGACGACATCGTTGCCGATAAAGTATGTGACCTCAGTCGAGTGTTATACTTGAATGCGCCATTATTCGAGATAACAGGAGACTCGTGGAAATCTTCTGGGTCATGACTTGTGTTGGTTCTTGATCTGTTTTTGATGGGGTCAAATGAGCTCCTTCCTGACTCATCCTCCACCACCAAATCGAATAACACTTCCGTCAAATCGCCTATTTTTGAGTTCTTGATGATCAAAATTCTTAACTGATCACTTAACACATCCCAACCAAATATTTCGTTTGGATCATAATCCACCATTTCTAGCACTTGAAGATTTTTGAACATTTTTATGGGCACTGACGTGTCACAGGGATACTCTTCGTATCCCGTTATGGGGTCTATTTGCGTCTTCGGGGTGATTATCAAACAGGGGAGTTTTGTGAAAGACGAATATAGATACCGGATATCTTTCTCGATGACCTTGGGATCCTTGGTAGCTGACCCGTTGAGGTTTCTCCAGTATATGGATGCTGTTGAGACGATCGACTTCATTGACCCAATAGACGTTATTGATCGGGAGTCGGGTTCAAAGTTCCTCGATGATCTAGCGTTATTAGCCATGAAAGATATAAAAGTGGGTTCATGGTTGGGATTATCAAGCCTCACATTTAATGGGCCAACATCAACGCCCAAACCGGAGTTTTCAATTCTTTCCAAAAGATAGTATAAATGGTGGAGGCTGGTGCTTAGCCGGGAAGGCTTTATCTTGTATGCTTGCTGTCTATTCTTGGAGAACAGTAACAATCCATTGGCGAGATTTTGTTCATTTCTCTTGATGTAGCTGGAAAGTTTCTGTATGTAGACATGGCCTTCAATGGCGCCATCAACATTGGTGAAGGCCCCCATTGACAGAGTTTGTTGTGCCTATATCTGTTTCTTGTGTGAGCTTCGGTAACGATCTGTAACCTGGTACTTTCGATGATCAACTAAAAACGTTGTTTTGCTTTTTCGCACTAAAAATAGAGTGGGAAGGGACCAATTGTCAACCGACTCAAGGGGAACAGTAAAGAGGAGATCTGATAGGGTTGCATGCGGGGAGAGGTAGCCAAGCCGTTCTTAAATGGGCGTATAATTTTGTGAAGTGCTGTTAAAGAGACATAGCTTGCAATAAGGTCAGAAAATTCAGTAATTTAAAAACAGTCATAATCGTTTTTTATGCGTGCGTGTAAGCGATGCAGGCAGTTGATATTTAGTCGTTCCTACATTTCTTATCAAAACATTGGCGTTCATTATCATAAATCAATTCAACTGTGAAGGCTTCGTAACACTAGTCTGCAGCTCGTAATCGCGATCAGGCAAACTGTTTGCATAAGCTGAGTTGGTGGTGGTGGGCTGCATGGGTATCCTTTCCATGATACTAGCCGGTGCTATTCCGGTAGTGGATGATGTTGTTTCGAGCGAACGTCTTCTTATGTGTCGCGTGGAACTTGCCAAGGTGACAATGCTTTCGCTATCTCTGTCTCTGATGTCTCTGTCTCTCGTATCTCTGTCCAGTGAACCGTGAGCAGGGTGAGTATCACGGTTGATCAAGGGGTTCAAGTGGCTCATGCTTGAGGGAGTGATTGACGTCTCTGCAGTGCTGGTGTTGAGACTGATGTTATCATGATTGTTTTCCCCACTCAACACCGAAGGAGAAGTCGTTGATGGCGACGACACTACTGACTTCAATGGTATTGTACTAATATTATCCGAGTTCTCGGTACCTTGATCGCTGATGTATGACCTTGGGCCGTCTTCTGTTTCCACGTCACTGGTGGCATCAGCATCAGTGTATGATATACGGGGATGGTGCTTGTTTCTTGTATGATTATCATATTCCTGTTTCGTGTCGTTTCCACGGCGACCATGGGTTGGGACTCCATTCTCATTATACTCCCCCTGTTGCCCTGGGATTCTGGGAGTTAAAACCGCACCTTGTCTATGTTGCCCTTGTACTAATCGTTTAACCCAAGAAAAACGGCCCCTTTGATTTCTACGATCAAGATTATCTGCTAAAGTTAGTAGAGTCCATGGGAACCATAATCATTACGGATCATTTTCATTATTGCATACCTATTTCTGGTGCTTGGCTCATAAAGTATTGTAAAGTTAGTGATTACCGTTGGGATACTATCAGACTTTGAGACCAAAAGCGCGCGTGCCAGATATTGAGTGCAATTTTTGGTAGGCTGAAAATATCTTGAGCCTCCAAAGATATAATAAATGCTTCTGTCGAAGACACGAACTACACGAGGTTAAGTACAGTACATAAATACATTCATTCATAGTACCCCGCGACCACGCTTTTTCAAAACAGAATAAGGGATAAGCAGGTATCCAAGAAAAGTATGCACTCAACTCGACGGTGTTTCGGTAATAGTCTGCTGCCATGTTCTCTCAATACTCTTCTGGTGATAGGCACGCTTAGATGTGCTGCTATCAATGCGCATGCTTCCTTCTCCTCTGGTTGAGGGTAAACTGTGGCCAGGTATGGTATCGACTATTTCGTACAAGTCTGAATTTTCTCCACACGAATATTTTCAGGATAGCCTTCGATATCTTATTTTCTTGGTTCCCTCTGCAATTAACAATGGGGGTACCTCTGGCTTCTCGTATTCTGTCGCGATGTCTTCCCTAGACTGTTGAGGGGAGAGAAAAGAATCCCTTATCATATGAAAGATATACAACATTGTCGTAGGGGATTATCCATTAGGGTTGGGCTCTGCGAACATAGTAGTCTCGTAAAACTAACGTAGAAGTTACACTTTCATTTCTGATCAGGAAAGAGCTTTACATGATGATAAGCAAAAAAACAACTCCGCGACGGGGAATTGAACCCCGGTCCTCCGCGCGACAAGCGGAGATTCTAGCCACTAAACTATCACGGACCTTGTTGTATTCATTTAATACACCGGCCCCTATGTTGGCCAGAAACGAGTTTACTCGTCAGAAACTGAGAAGAGGTCTGAGAAGAGGTCAATAATTTACCGATCGGTTGAAACCAAATCATGACGTTCACTGAAATCCCATAATTCACATATAATTATAAGTCGTTTGATATTGAATAATTAGAGTCTTGTCCAGCTTAAGGAAGGGACATGTGGTAAGAGATAGGATTGTAATTCAAAACAACCTACGAGAGAGTTGTAATTGATCAAAGTTCTACTAGGCAGAACAACAGCAAGTGCAGAATTCAAAAAACAAAGCGTGTGTATTAACTCAGGTCCTGTAAATATCACACTTCCTCAAGATGCGAGAGTGTCCGTAGACTAAACCTTCGGCTGTCTCGGCCAATTTTTCGCAGGGTTCAATGTCACTAACCATCATCACTCATGTGGAAACATGAATGGGTTAGTAAGTTACATCTCAAATTCGATGTGAAAGAGGCTCAACCTCCAAATCCGGGTCCTTTCAATATCATTACAAAAGACCAATTAGCCCAGCCACTAATCCTAATCCCAATGGTGCATACAATATAGAAGACCCGTCAGTGGAAGAACTTTTGGCCGTATTTATACCACTAACGGATAATCTGTCTTCATACCAATCCAATTTGGTTGCAAAGTTTTCTATAGACGTAATCGGAAAATTCGGATCTTCTAGTAATGTTGTATATGAATCATCACTATAATCTTTTAGCCATCCTGCAAATGTTCCAAAAAATTTTGGGATCTTAACATCAGCAGTCCTGGAATACATAAAATACTCGCCCCCGTGTGCTTTGACGTCGCTAACTAACTTAGTGAGGAATTCCACATCTTCCGACTTTACATTTGCTTTAGAAGACGACTCTTCTGTTGCACCATATTTAGCAATGGTTGCCAATATCAAAAAAGCGGATATTTTCATGATTATTCTCAAGATAGTATTAGAATTTGCGAATTCTACAAAATACTTCTAATTGACGCTGCGAAAATCATATAAATCATATATTAGATTCGTTTCTATGGCTAAAAAAATATAGACGTAAAAAAATCAAAGCTAAATTCCCCAGAAAATCATAACATGTTAAATTCATGAAGTTATCTAAAACCACTACAATCCCCAGAACAGAGTCAAGTTTTGACCTGCACCATTGTAAACCAATATATTAGGAGTTTGCGAATCTTGAATATCCTTGAGAATTCCTTTAGTACCATACTTGATTACCTTTTGCTTCAAGATCGAAGGCTCTAATAACCCTTTGGAGAATTCCGAGTTGATGTCAGGCTGCAAGGACAAGTAGTAAGCCAACAAACCAGCAACTTGCGGCGAAGCCATAGAAGTACCAGACATGGTTGTGGTGTCGCCAAAGATGTAAGTAGAAAGAATGTCTTCGCCAGGAGCAAAGATGTCAACACACCCACCCCAATTAGAAAAGCTAGCTCTTGAATCTTGCATATTAGTAGCCCCAACTGTAATAGGACCAGTAGCCCTTGCAGGAGAGTACTCACAGGCATCGGCGTTATCATTTCCCGCAGCGACAGCGACATGAAGACCAGCATTAGATGCAGCATTGATGGCCAAATCCAACGAATTCTGACTTGGACCTCCTAGGGACATATTAATAACCGAACCTTTAAACCCTTTCTTGTGAGAAGCCACTTTATGTCTATGGTCGTTCACAACAAATTCGATACCTTTAATGATGTCCGAGGTCAATCCAGAGCCTAACAAATTCATGACAGAAACAGCGACAATTTCAACCTTCTTGGCCACACCATAGGTCTTTGAACCAATGATACCCGCGCAATGTGTTCCATGCCCGTTGGTATCAAGTTTCAATTTTGGAAATGCAATAGAGTCTCCCCAAGTAGCTCTTCCTTCAAATTCTTCATGCTCAACTTTAACACCAGTATCAATAACGTAAGCAGTCACCCCTTCGCCTCCGTCATTGTCGTATTCGTAGTCTGCCTTCAAAAACTGCTCGCGCTGACTCAATCTAGCAAGACCCCATGGTGCGTCCCTTTGAACATCAAATTCATTGATTTTAACTTTAGTGTCAGCTTCGATATACTTGATAGCTGGGTCAGCTTGAATGGATTTTACCAAATCCTCAGTGAAATAACCCGTATAACCCTTCAACGATTCACCCACGTTGAAAAAGTCGATTCCTGAATTCTGTAACTGATATTTCAAAATGGAAGAAAGCTTTCTGTTGTCTGGGGTTAAAGCTTCAGCCACCTTCTTGTGCTCATCAAGGATCCAGTCTCTGTGAGCCTCTAATGTGGCAAAATCAGCGTCTTCCTTGTACACTACGATGTACCTATCAGGAATAATATCTTCAAGTTTACCAGTGTTAAGAAGAGGGGCCAAAGTATTGGCGGTTTCCGGGCCGGCAGAAGGGTGAAATTTTAAAGGAAATTGAAACTGTTGGAAGTCAAACACATTCTGAATGTCCTGAACAAGAGAAGCTGCGGTGAGAGTCGCAAATGAACTCAAGACAATAGTAGACAACTTCATCCTTCAAGGGTTTAATGAGAATTCTGTCTCCTTATCGAGTTCGCGGGCATGACAGGAATGGATACTCGCACGACGATCAGGTGAAGTTGTGCGACGGGATGGCCCGAGGACTGATTAAGGCATTTTGCGGAAAAAAAAACTAAATCATTAGCTGGGAAAGACACGAAGACATTCAGATGACATTGTGGAGTGAAGGATTATAGGCCCCGGTTTTTTTTATGTCACGCAACAGCAGCGAGGTTACTTGAATTACTTGGCTGGCTTTCTAGTGAAATATTGGAGAGTTGTGTTAGCGTGTAAGGCTTTTTGTAAAGTCTCGTCAATAAACGTTAGCGATTTTCCTCTTTTTTCGTTCAAAATTTGTGTTCTAAATCTATCTAATAAGCTATCCCGGTTTTGCTAAAACCGATTGCAAACCTTTATCTGCGCTGGCTTCGGTGGATTTTCTTTTGCAAAAAACATAACAAAAGAAACTTGTATGCAAAACGAGCCATTGTTTCGGAAAAACTAACGTCATAGAAATGGAGCCCCGGTTGCTTTTTGCGTGAATTAACCAAAATTCCGGCTCTTCCACCTGAGTTTTTCCGTTTTTGCTAGCAGACAGGTGAGATTTTCTCCGAAGGTCTGCAGCACCGATGCATCAAAAGTAAAGAATGCGTGGAGCACATATTGCCGACCCATTTGTAATTTAAAAACGAACTCTTCCTCCTGTAGCTAAATTTTTTTCATCTCTCTTTTCATAGCATAATGAGTGACGATTTGTTACAAAAAACTTCTTCCCAAAGAGAAGATAATGATTATAATCTTGCTGCCTCCGGTGGCTCATTAACCCCACATGAGTCCGGTATCCACAAGGAAGAGAACGACATTCCTGATCCTAAGGTGTTGGAAGAAACATTACCAACATTGCCAGAAAAATCATTCAAAGATCATATCTCTATATCCATCTTCTGTTTGTTTGTCGCTTTTGGTGGTTTCGTTTTTGGTTTTGATACAGGTACTATCTCTGGATTTGTTAACATGACGGATTTCAAACAAAGATTCGGAATGATCAATGCAGACGGGGAACATTACTTATCAAATGTCAGAACTGGTGTCATAGTGTCGTTGTTCAACATTGGGTGTGCTTTTGGTGGAATAATATTGTCTAAAGTAGGTGATATCTACGGAAGAAGAATGGGATTAATGTTTTCAATGGTTATCTACATCATTGGTATAATCGTACAGATCTCTTCAACCACCAAATGGTACCAAATTGTTGTCGGTAGAGTGATCACTGGTTTGGCTGTCGGATGTGTCACCGTCATTTCTCCTTTGTTTATCAGTGAATCTTCGCCTAAAGCTTTGAGAGGTACTTTAGTTTGCTGTTTCCAACTTTTTATTACATTCGGTATTTTCTTGGGGTACTGTACCACTTATGGAACAAAAGAATCTTATAGCGACTCCAGACAGTGGAGAATTCCCCTCGGTTTATGTTTTGCATGGGCAATCTTTTTGACTGTTGGAATGATTTCTATGCCTGAATCTCCAAGATACTTGATCGAAAAGGGAAAGATTGAAGAAGCTAGACTGTCTATTGGAAGATCCAACAACGTCAGTGCCGATGATCCTGCTGTTGGAACCGAAGTTCAGTTAATCCAGGCTGGTATAGATAGAGAAAGATTAGCGGGCTCTGCTTCTTGGACCCAATTGGTCACCGGAAAACCAAAGATTTTGAGCAGAGTGATTGTCGGTATGGTTTTGCAATCCTTACAACAATTGACAGGTAACAACTACTTTTTCTACTACGGTACCACAATCTTCAAAGCTGTTGGATTGAATGACTCTTTCCAAACATCAATCATCTTAGGTGTTGTCAATTTTGCATCCACATTCGTTGGTATTTTTGCTATCGAAAGAATGGGTAGAAGATTGTGTTTGTTAACAGGTTCCGTTTTCATGATTATTGCATTTATCATCTACTCCGTTTTGGGTTCTGTCGATCTCTACATCGATGGTTATGATGGCCCAACAAGAAAATCAACTGGTGATGCAATGATTTTCATCACTTGTTTCTTTATCTTCTTCTTTGCCTCAACTTGGGCGGGTGGTGTTTACTCGATTGTTTCAGAGTTATACCCATTAAGAATTAGATCCAAAGCCATGGCTGTTGCTACCGCTGCTAACTGGATTTGGGGATTTTTGATCGCTTTCTTCAGTCCTTTCATAACATCGGCCATTCATTTCTATTATGGTTTTGTGTTTACGGGATGTTTAATCTTTGGATTTTTCTTCGTGTTTTTCTTTGTCTACGAGACTAAAGGATTATCGTTGGAAGAAGTTGATGAACTTTATGCTTCAGATGTCAAGCCTTGGAATTCGGGAAGCTGGACTCCACCAAGTAAGGAGTACATGACTTCAAGCACCGGCTATGCCCAAGAAGTTAAACCAGAACATGGTTTACACGAAAACGTTTAGAATCATAGATACCTATTAGTACAATTTGAATACATGCAATATAAGATTTTCGAAATTTGAAAAATACGAGATTATGAATGGTTAGTCAGCCTTGTGGCGGCTGCAAAAAAGGAGACTTTTAGCTTACGAGACTTGAGGAAATTTGTACTTGGCTAAGTATATCAAATTAGAAATGTTTATTGAATTAGGAAAGAAACAAAGATAAAAAGTATAAACGAATATTCAAGTTTGACTAAAAATGGCGAACGTAAACTAGGTACTTAATTCATCAAATACTCAGAAAAAAGCAGCAATAGCAGCTAAACCTACCAAAACAGAAGTGCTTTTGACTGCGGCAGCAGCACCTGTTTGAACTTCTAAGGTAATAGAACTAGAAGCTTGGGAGTTAGGACTAGCGGAAGAACTCTCCGGAGCTACCGATTCTGCAGGGGAGGATGTCTGAGCACTACTGGCAATTTGTTGAGTACTGTGTGCAGATTCAGAAGTTTGTGTAGTTTCGGGAACTGACGTAGTGTCAGCAGTTGATACCTGGGGAGTCGACGTGGTCTCAGGAGAGGACGTGGTATCAGGAGCCGAAGTAGCCTTAGAAGTTTCTTCACCTTCTGAAGTTTGTTCGGCCGTGGGTGCCGAAGTGGAAGTCGAATCTTCCTGTGGTTCTGTACTAGTAGCCTCCACTTCTTTAGCAGCGTTGCTCAAAGCAGACGATGCATCACTTGGAATATACCAGTAAGGAGATGGAGCACCAACAGCATCACACTTGGAAGTAGCAATGGAAGTGAAGTCTTGAACGTTGTTTCCCTTACAACTTTTGGCAACACAGTCAGCGACACCACTATTCCAATTGGACATGACACACAAACAACCAGTATCCCAATAAGGACATGGAGTTACACCTGTGTCCTGTTTAACACACTCTTTTGCGCATTCGGGAATAGCATCATATATGGGGTCAGCGAAACCATTTATCGAGGCAGTCTTTGGAACACTAGGATAGTTTGCATAAGGGTTGGTGGTTTCAGCGAGAGCAAGGGTAGCAACAGCTAAGGCGAAAAAGGCAGTGGTTGGCAGCATAGCGAAAGTTGAATTAAAAGTTGGATTTAATTTTAAGAATGAAACGTTATAATGAAGGGAAGGTTGTACTTATATAGTTTACAAAAATATGAGATACGTTGAAATAAACCGCTGATCAGCCTGGGATTGGTTCAAAAGTTTGAATCCCGAGCCAAATGCAGCTTGCACCCATGAGGTATGATTTGGGTTGAGAAAGAAAAGTTCCTCCTCAAACGGTTGTCCTAACTTTCCCATTTGGAAAGAATTTGACACCAAGAAAAAAGTCTCTTCAATTATGAGAGAATTTCTGCAAGCTTGACGCATCATGCACAAAAATCAAAAAGATAAAATAAACCCTCGCCGTATTCCTAAGTCGGATTACTTCAAGATGTCCTTCAATCAGGTTTGGCACAACACCGAAAAGCTTTTCCCGAGAAACGAATAAAATATTACACAGGGCTCATTCATTGCACCTTCTAGATTAGTACACCAGTTGAAATTTTTTATTGTAGTGGGACTCGGTTATAAGAAAAAGCCGTAAATCTCGTATTCAAGCAGGTGATTTGTTACATGGAACCTGAGAATTAAAGTTGAACTTGTAAATACCATTCTGTGGACAATAGGTCTCAGATTTTCATAGAACCGTTTGCAAGTAATGTATTTTGTATCCTGAACTCTGGATTCTACTTATTGAAAACATTCGCCAAATACATGTTTAAAGCAACGACAAATATCGATTCCCTCTCGCAGTAGCTATTTAACTTCACTATTATCACTTATTTACTACAAAAGGGCAATTATTGTCCCTAAAACAACAGCAAAAAACCCCCCTGTGAGTTTGTTCCCGAAAGCTTCAGAAGAGCTAGACTCTCTCTCACTATCGTCACTGTCACTTGAAGTGGACGAATCATCTTTGGAGGTATTTCCAGTACCACTGGAGTTTTCTTCAGACTTGGTGATCGATTCGGTGTTCTTAGACTTGGACTCATCTTTTCCCGTAGAAGCCTTGGAAGTTGAAGATTTTACAGAGCCTAGCAAGTGGTCCCATTCAGTATCGGTTGGAGTTGGGGCAGCCTCATTGGCTTTACCAGCAGCTTCAGTCAAAGCTTCGGTGATAGAAGCTGGCATCAACCAGATATTTGCCCCTACCGAAGAACATAACGAGTAAGCCAAAGAAGTAGCAGAAACAACATCTTCTTCCTTACATTCCTCTGCGATACACTGACCGACCATACCAGACCATTGGGGCATAACACACAAGCATCCAGTATCCCAATATGGGCATGGTGTATTCCCAGTAGACGCTTTGGCACACTTTTGAGCACACTTAGGCAAGTCTTTTATCAAAGGATCAGCAAAACCATTAATAGAAGCAGTTTTAGGAACAGCAGGGTATGTGTCCCAGTTACTAGCAATTACTGTAGCGACGAAAAATATATAGAGAACTGTCAAGTGCATCTCAAAATTCAAAAAACCGGCTGGATAGGTGGGTGAGATAAAGAGGGTATTTAAAAGTTGCAAAAGAGAGAAAATGCCATGCGTTTAGAGAAAGGATTCTGTAGAAAGCGGAAAAGATTTGAATGTCGATCCGAAATAAGAATAATTCGGGATTGGTCTTGCACACAAAAATGGATTTTGTTGTGTGGTGTGAACTTGGAGCTCTGTGATAGGTCACTAATACAATTTTCCGAGAAGTGAAAATGCCACTGGCATCGGAACATACCGATTCTGGTGGCCTTTAGATGCAACATTCCATGGAAGCTTTTTCACTCAATATCTGAAATTAAAGGTAAAACGGACATAATCAAGAACCCACGCGCATGCAACTGATGAGAAAGATAAAAAAGCGCCTGTATACTACTAACGCATTAGACGCAAAAAATTAATCCAGCTCACCCCGATTTTTGTTTAAAAGCGAACATTAAATAAAATACGACAAGGGAAGAACCGATAACTCCAGCAATGGAAAAAAGCGGAATACTACGTAACACTTAAGCACCTTATTCTGAATTATCCAAACTTTTTCTATTGATGAAGGTCGCTTAAATCTGAAGAGTAATTAAACTAAAATCACGATGCCTATACCTTTTTATCTTCAATACTATGTCGAGAAAGAGAGAAACGAAAAGTATCAGTGGCTTGCTTATGGAGTGGTGATGTTATCTTTTGTTTTATATGGGATACTTTTCCACTGGGTTCCCATCCTATTGAGAAGCAAGAGAAACGAGAGGTCCAATCGAGCGGTGCCCTATTTTACGTTCCTCAAAACATGGGAAACATTCAATAAAAGCTACTGTATGAGGGCACCTCTTCTTGGTTCATTCTATATACAGCCAAGTCTATTGGTTCTATATGCGATGTACTTGGCTATCATGGGAGGATTTAGTGTGATAGGTACTAAAGATATTGATTATCAGCCTCGTTTCTATATTGTAGGAAAGAGGATTTCAAAAGTTTCTATGGCCAACTTGCCATTGATATACCTTCTCGCCATAAAGAATGATCTTGTGACTTCAATTACTGGGTTGCAGCACGATAAGTTGATTTTATTGCATAAGTGGTTTTCTAGAACAATGTTCATGATGATAGTGGTACACATAAGTATTGCAACAAAGTACTGGTTGGGATTAGGATTCCCCGTTATGTTGGTAATCCCTCCTCAAATATTTGGTTATATCGCTTTTGGAAGTTTCTTCTTTTTGAACTTTGGTAGCTTAAAATTTATTAGAAGATGGGCTTATGACTTTTTCCTTGTGGAACATCGTATATTTTCGTTCATCATGTTGTTGTTCGTCTTCTTTCACAACAGGAAAAATACCGAGGGTGCTGTTATTTTAGCCGTTCATCAATTGGTTATTGATAGAATCTTGTCAAGAATAATCAGCGCAATACACTCAAGAATGTCTCCAACAAAGGGTAAGTCAACTTTTGAGATATTAGACGAAAGCACATTATTGGTTACCTTATCTGTGAAAGCTTTCCCTTACCACGAAAGAAAATGGTGGCAGGTATTCTTACCAAAAGTCAACACTTGGAAACCTGGACAACATGTTTATTTAACAGTCGGAAAAATAAGCTGGTTCCAGCAACATCCTTTCACGATTTCTAGCCTTAGTGAAACCGGCGAAATGAGATTTGTGATTAGAATCCAGAAAGGATTTACTAAAAAACTAATGAAGAAAATTAGGGCCATACAAGAAAGGAAAGAAACTGAACAAAGAAATGACCTTTATCAAGAAAATTCATCCGCTTCAATAAACTCTGCAGAGGTAGAAAGTAATTTGTTGGCATGTTTCAGGAAGCCTCCAAAAAATGTTATTCCTGGTCATTCCCACGAGATAGGAGCTCAAATCAGTGATGGCGATGAAGAGGAGAGTGAAGAAAAAGAAGAAGAGGACACAAGGTTAAAGGCTTCTTTTGTTGGCCCTGTAGGTGGAAACTACCAACCATTGATAACTTTTGATGGAGCATTATTCTTGAGTGCAGGTTCTGGTGCTTCGTTCACTTTCCCGGTATGTCTAGATTTGCTTAACACGATTGAAAAAAGAAACGACGTTGGAGATTATCTTGGAAGAAATCCTCGTCCCAATGTTAGAGTTGTTTGGACTATAAAAAAGCTTGAAAACGCCAACTGGTATAGTTTTGAGTTGGAGAAGTTGGCACCTTTTTGTGCTAAAGGGCTCCTTACTATAGATATCTATGTTACACAAGATGAAGGCCTAATGTTTGAGAGATTACGGAGCACTATTGCAATTCAAGGAACTTCCAAGCCAAAAAAAATAGGATTTACAGATTTCGTTGAAAAGTCCGCCGATTGGGGTGACAACAACTCGCTGATTTCTTCAAAGAATTCTTGTTCTATATGCCAAGTTGACAATGTGTTCTTTCATACATCGAGACCTCATATAGCTCAGATTATTCTGAAAAATGTTGAAAACTTGGAAGATCACGAGAATCAGAGATCTTTGGCTGTTTTTGCATGTGGTCCTCTTGCTTTCAACCATAATATCAAGGATGAATGCCAAAAGCATCGCTGGAAAAGGGATGCACCTGATATTTATTGCTATACGGAGTCTTTCTAATCATAAGGCTTTGTGTTTTTTCGAGATATTATTGTGTGCCATGATGCACAATGGACGGAATGTTGTGCAGAGGGGTACACTCCCAGCATGAAAATATCCTCATAAGTTAAGGAGTCTGTCTTCTACAAAGCTGAAAGACCCATTGAGGAGATAACATTGGTTAGTTATTTATAGGTATTGTTTAGTCGAAACAACTTTGGGTGTTCCCTAGAAGGTCATACAAAGCTAAATAAAAAAGGTCTAGGTAAGAAAATTAAAAACCCTTTAGGGTGGGGAAATCACAAATGCTTAAGACACAGGAGAGGCTGAAGGAAACCAGAATAAGTAAAGGCTTGGCTGCTTGAAAGGCATCACTTCCAAAGGGCAAATCTATTAGTGAAGCAAGGTTCTACCCAAACATAGGGGGACTAGAGGTAGAAAGTGATATTTTTGTGTTAAAATATCTATTTACAAGATTAATGTTTTTGGTGTTTGGAAACCATTAAATTGAATGTATCTAGATGAATCAGATCTTTTTATATGTAAGATCTTAACTCCAGGTGTCCTTCACTCAGGAAGAGCTCATTACAACAACGCATCCTTGTTCAATAACAGTCAAAGTGATCTATGCAACAGTTGTTTTGTGTTATCTACATAGAACACCATACTAACCAATCCACTCTCATTGCCGTTGCCTTGAGCGGCAGAACTGTTCAATATGAATTGGGACCCACTGACTAAGGAACCAAAAAGCAGTCCAGAGAGGCAAGCAGAAAAATAAAAGATAGTTTCCAAGAACTGACTCGTTTTTGTGTCTCCTCTCCTACAGGCTCTAGCAACACAACCTACAATTACCACATCAAAGTTTGCTATCTACACGGGAAACAAACAGGAACATGAAGAGATGGCTTAAATACTTCTTTTCAATTCACCCATGATTAATCACGAGCTGGTAACTATCATCAGTGATGCCAGCTACCCATTGTTTGATGCTGTCTACAAAAGTTGGATAAGCTGCTCAAGGATGGCTAATGGATGCAGTAAAGACAGCCAATGCGGCAACTGTCATGTGGAAATCTTGGCAAAATCAATTTGCATAGCAAACGATTACAGTTACATCTAGAATGTTAATTGTACTAGAGTGCTTAGAGAAATACCCAATAATAAGATTCCCGTTGAGTGTGAACTTCTGATTCGTTTACATAAAGAAAACAAGAAATTGGAATTACTTTAATTCTCCTACTCGTCCTCCTTTGCGCAATCATGACAGCTCCAGCCATCGGCTCATTACTGTACCATTTCGCAGTTAACGGTAAATCCATCTTCCTAGTTATTTTTCGCAGTTAACGGTAAATCCGTGCTTTCCAATTTGGGCCAGGACACAAAAACAACCAATCGGTTATATAAAAATTTGCGTCTCGTGCATAATTGAATGAGGTTTCAAATACGGTAATATAGCGCAAATTGCATTAGGTATTTAGATTACTGTTCTAGATAAATGAGATTTCGGTATGCTTGAAAATAGAAACGGCAAAAATCCGACACAGAGTGTGATAATGCTACGAGGTGTGAAGTCCATTTTATGTCCAATAAAATCTCAAGCTTATGTTTCAAGCCTTCCCATCATATCATTTTTTAGCAACAAGATAATATAGGCCCTTTTTAATCAATGTATTTTCGGATTGTCAACATAGAGCCAGGCACTTACATGTTTATTTCTGGGTGGTGTGGTCTTAACACTGGCATTCATGTGCATTAGATCAGGACAATCGAATCGACTTGGCTGTTCTTAACAAACACTTTACTTGAGTTTCGAATCCGCCGTGCTGAATTCGACACTGCCCGAAAATATTGCACAAGAGTCCAGATATTGTTTTACAGTTTCGATCTGAACTTGTTGTCTCAGGCTTTTCCAAGGCACCATAAAAGAAATTATGAGGATAGTTAGGGTCGTGTGAAAGTCCATTAATATTCGAGAAGTCCCCATCGTTCGATGACCGCTCGTTAAATATTTACGAGCACTAAAGAAGTTATTTATAGGTGCAACTAACTGTACGCAATATGCTTCATCAAAAAATTTGCACGCTATGCAACGCTAACCCTTTCCACATAGGGAACAAGCCCCCAGACATGATCTTCTCTCAACCAGAAAAATATTAGTGGGCCGTTACACCGTTTTGATCTTGAGCCCGCGGACATCTTGCGACTTTTAGAAAGGCTTGAGCTCGTAAATCAAAGGCGGGTCAATCTGGTATGAATAATTTCAGCCCAGATGAATTGAATTATACTGCTATCATCATTGAAGATTATGCGTTTACCACTGACTATGGCTCTTTGGCTAATCCTTCTGCATGTGGATGCCCTTCAATACATATGCGATTTCAATAATATAGGGTCTAAAATAGAATCAGCCACCTCAATAGCGACAGACAATGATTACCCCAAGACCGTGGTGCCTTACAACGAAAATATACCCGTCACTTTGGGAATCAACAATTATCTATACAAAGACGACTCCGCTGACCCCGATATCGTGTACCATGAAATCGATGTCAAGGTGCTAGATTCGTACTTTGATTCATTGTATGTGGCCTATCCTGCAAACATTGACGGTGAACCCAATGCTATATTCAAGTCCAAGGTGCGAGATAACCTAGGAAACTTGTTCAGGATCCGTTACGGGACACTGACCGGTGCCAGCTGTGTGGCAACAAACTTGATACAATTCAAGTTGATATTTATCAAAGGTGATGCTTTATATGAGTATTACATGGGTAATTGCAACACCACGGAAATTCATTATAACGGGTTCAATAAAGACTCGGGATGCATTCCAGTCGAGTTCTACTGTTTGCATGAAGACACTTGTGTCGAAGGAACTGCTGACTTGGCAATAGAATATGCTAGAAAGAATTCAAATTCTGGGCTTTTACAAGCAGACTCTGGTGCTATTGATGTAAAAGGTGACTACGACATTGAAGATGTGCAGTGTCTAGAAGGTAAAAGCTGCACCTTCAAGAATTTCGAAACGTTCATACTTTCCCAGGATTCCTACACTCCAGTGATCTTTGACCTGTACGTAACTGACATGAGTACTCCGTCGAATGCCAACAGTGGTGCGTCTCCGCTAACAAGTCAGACTACGCTCAAAGAGAACAACCCTGCCTCTAGGGGCTGTGCTTCTCGTTCTGTGGGCGACAGGTTTTTATCGTTGGTATTTTTTTCATTTTGCATTCTCGGGCTATAATTTCAGGCTGCAGGAAATTTCATTCCGAGTCCCCGAAGATACTTTCAACTGGTGCTAAATAAATCAGTTCATCGCTCCAAGGTCAAGAGTTTCATGGCTCAGGTCATTTCGTCAGTGGGGAATATTGTTTGGCGGATTTACCGAAAGCAGAGTCTGCACTGGAATGAGCTGACACAAGGATGGAACATTGGTAATTATTTTGTTGCCCAGTGGAAGAGTGAAATGCGTGTCAGTATTTTATTCAGTAAAAAAGTTTGTTGTTGGTTTATACCGCTAGAACTAATACAATAGCAGAAATCCCTTCCGTTTGAAGCTTGGGGGAATCATCGTTTAACCAAGGGACATTTAACAGCACACTGTGGTCAAACAGTTCGTAGGTGCAGAAACCACCGGCGCATCTGTGAAATAGATGATGACCAAATATCTCAGTGATGACTAACGACATGGGGAAAATTGAAAGGTAAGAGATAAGGTGTTCCGGGCAAAGAAATAATGCTATTAGAAAAGAGAAACCCGATATGCGGAATCACAATCGAAATCATATATCCATACTGACATTCCTTCACAGCCCTTAAGTACTTAAGTTTACTTGGACTCCTTCCATGAAGCGCATGGTTGCATTACTAACCTTTTTCGGAGGATAAGCCTGCTCGAAACCTTTCAAATTTGGAAATGTCTGAGCAATACGAATAATAATGTATGAAGCTTCTGTCAAAGCAAACTGTTGACCTAAACAGATTCTTGGGCCACTTCCAAATGGCATGAATGCCCAGCCCGGTTTCAAGTGTTCCCATCTATTGGGGTTAAAGTCATCTGCATCCTCTCCGAACACATCTTTTCTTCGGTGGTTGGCATATATGTGCATTAAAACAGGGGTGCCTTTCGAAACAAAGACTGGCGACTCTTCGTATTCGCCTCCACCCTTTGGTAACGTTGTATCCCTCTTAGCGACTCTTAGATTTCTAGAAACCGGTGGATACATCCTCAATGTTTCGTTCAAACAATACTTGAGATAAGAGCATCGCTTCATGGATTCGAAAGTGATCTCGTTCATCTTGACACTATTACCGACTCCGAATTGCTCATATATATCCTGCTTTAATTTTTCCCAGACTTTCGGGTTTCTGGACAATTCAAAAATCAAAAATGACAACAAACCAGCTGTTGTATTTCTACCAGCCAACAAAATACTCAATAACTCATCCTGAAGAATCTTGGGATCTCGAGTGTGCTTGGCTAGTTCGTACAAGAATATATAACCGTCTTTTGATTTCTCATGCAACTCATCACTCGGAGTCAGCAAAGCTTTCTCCACATAAAACTTGACCGCATCATGTATCACCCTGATGGAATCCTTGAATTCCTTCGGATTGATTAACCAGGAGAACTTTGCAAACAAAATTCTCTTTGTTAACGTGTCCTGAACCCTGTTGAAAGAGTCGGCAAATTGAAATTGATTTGAGTTGTCGCCCACTAAAGTGCCGGTTGTTTCCCCAAAAAGGAATTCACTCGAGGCATCTATCGTTAGCTTGTGGAAGAAGTCTTGAATATCAATTCTCTGCCCGTTTATCTCCTTAATTCTTTGAGCAAAATTTAGGAAATGAGGTTCCAAAGCTTGCACATGAGACACCTGATCCCTGGCAAACTGTGGACGGAGCATTTCTCTGGAATCTTTCCATCTTTCTCCCTCACTAGCGAAAACTCCATGACCTATCAAAGGCTCTAATGCGGTCTGTCGATGTCCGATACTAAAATCATTGAACTGGGTTGATGTCAATGCTTTCAAGTTCTCTCCATCGCAAGTTATGATGGTTCTGCGGCATAGAATTGATGCTGATAAAGTGTGTTTTCTCTCTTTGCGAAACCTTTCCAATTGCTTGTCCAACAAGTACCCCTGCTGGGATAGTTTCAATTGTTCTTGGAAGAACTTAAAGCCCAAGAAGCCATAATCTGTAGTAGCGGGTGATTTACAGCCCCACTTTCTCTCAAGATATCGCTGTTTCACCCACTTTATAAGAACATATAGAACCAATAGGCCTAACACCGTAGGAAGGATCATTTTTTAGAGGTAACCGTAATCTGATCGGTTTTTTATTTTAACGTGAGGCGCATGTGAAGACTACCCCGCTAGAGGTGTGCCGATAAGAATTAAGCGAAGATGAGATAATTGAAAATTTCGGGGAAAGTCTCCGGCGCACAGATAAGAGAGCTCGTGCCTGAAATATTCTATGAGGATCTCACCTCTATTTGCTTCTAAACTGTAAAATAAATACAAGATTGTAAAGAGTTGAAGAGTATATGGTTTTTGGGATCTTTGAAAACAAAAGTGGGTATTGAACTTTATATAGAGTGTTCCAGCTTGTCAAATTGCTTCAACCACATCTCCATTGAGCAGATGCCATCTTTCTATGAGCCTACCAAAAAATCTCAACTTATTACGTTGGACTGTTTCCTGGCGTCCTATGAGATATCCCTTTGTGTAGTTCCAATGATGGAATTGTATCTTTTCCCAGTGCCTTAGTTTATGGTTTTTATCTAAGCCCAAGGTCAATAATTTTGGCAGTTGAATTCTTTCGGGGTCCAAGTCTGCTGTAAAACTTGGGTTACAGAAGTAAATTATGACTAGGCGTTCGTAATTTTTTTGATCTTCTGGTGGCTCGATGACCCGATGTAAACAGGCCTTGAATAGTCCACCACTAATAAACTCTAACGCATCACCTATGTTCACAATAAGGGAATCTGGTCTGTGACTGACATACTTCCAATTGGAGTTGGAATCCTTGATTTGTAAAGAAAGTATCGGCTGCGATGTAATGAAAGAGAACGCAGACATATCACTGTGGCCCCATAACCAGGTGCTTTTGGTATCAACACTGGCATGTTCGTCTCCGTATGGTTGATATAACATAAATCTTCCATGGCTCTCGGAGTCGTCTTCATTGGTTCCGGAATTCCTGAAATAATTCTTGAATAAAGTGCCTTCAGGAACTTGTAAGATTAAATCGCATAAAGCAAGAAGTTTTGGTAATATGTCTCGGTGAATAGTGTTGTAATAGTGAGCCACTTCTTGTATGTGTATTGCTATCAATTCTGGGTGCTCGTTATATCGCTCCAAGAACTCATCGTGAATAGTGTTCTTGAAATTATAGTGAACAATTGCGTCTCTGACTCCGTTTTTGATGGCCCAGTAACCCTTTGGCTTGAAGCCCTGACCACGTTCACCTCCTATGGTATTAGGTGTTTCCAATTCTTTTGTGGGAGCACTTGCCAAGTATTGATTCTTGACATCCTCTGGAAGCGTTAAAACGCTGTATGCAATTGCTCTAATGCGTTCGGTTTCTTCCTTTGATATGCCATAATTAATCAAGTTGAAGAATCCATAAGAAGTGATACTTTCTTCTAAAACATCTGCTAGTTGTTGTCTTTGCTGCAAAAATTCATCACCTTCTTTGAATAAAGATAAATCAATTGCCGTTAGTTCAATCTTATCAGCCACTGCGGTTGAACCAGGAGCATCTTCAAATGGCTTGACGTTATACTTTCTGTCTATTTCTTCAGTTGAGGGCATCTGTCGTTGCGTTCTGTCAACTGTTTTGGCACCTTCGTGTATTTATATTCCCATTTTTATGCTGGTTGCCACAGTTGCACTTTTTTTTATATGCATACCCATAATTCTTTCATATTACAATGGATTCCCTATTTGCGGTAATACATTCAAGCCCAAATTAAATTAATGTTTTCTGCAAATGGGTCTGTCAAAAAAAAAGAAAGAAAATAAAAATGTCGTTCATATCAAAATTAAGCATTCTTTGTAATTACTATATAGAATAGTATGATAATATAACCAAATTTTTTGCTAACACCATAATATTGAAAGAACCACAACTGAATAACTGTTGGAATAACGCCATTCCTTCTGTAACAGCTTTCCAGATGAAACCGGATAGGATAATCTTATCTGTAATTGCGACATTTATACAATAGAAGTACTCATTTTGTTCGTGATTAGCTGCAGCTTGCAGATATCTGTTGGTATCATCAATTGCCTGTGGATCCATGTTGTCCGAGGTCAATGCCACATATTTTTCGAGGCTCAGTGATTGTGCTTCATCTAAAATCGCAGAGATGTGGATTTTGCAGCCTATTGTCCTCACTCACAACAAGATGCTGTGGCTTCGTTAAAAGCATATTATGCACCACCTATATAATTTAAAAAGGTTCTCCCTTTGAAGACAAAAAACTTAGTGATGAAGCTTCCTTGGTTTATACCCCAGTACAGAGACGTGCCGTTCGAGGAGACGGAAGCAAGTTCAGTTATCGAGGTAATTGACAAGCATGATGCTGTTGTGGATACCAAGTCCGTACAATCGGATGATTATTCACTCACCATTAGGGAATATAGGGATGAATCGAACCGATCATGGTGGAATTTCTTCGACGAGTACGAGTATAGGATTACGACTAATGAAGCCAAAAAGCACAATTGGTGGAGATGGTACGAAAAAGGAACTAGCAAAGAGGAAATAAGATTAATCCTCAAACTAGACATTCTATTGGCATTTTACTCGTTCATTGGATATTGGATCAAGCACTTAGATCAAGTTAATTTGAACAACGCCTACGTTACGGGATTGAAAGAGGATATTGGGATGAATGGAAATGATTTGATCAATACGCAAGTGCTTTTTATCGTTGGACAAATAATCTTTGAATTACCTTGGCTATACCTATTGCCTAGAATCCCCTTACCTTATGCTCTGTTTGTTTGTGATATCATTTGGGCAAGTTTCACCTTGGCAACTTATAGAGTTGAAAATGTTGCTACCTTGAAAGCTTTTCGGTTTATAATTGGGGCCGCTGAATCATTGTATTTTCCGTTAATTCACTACTCACTTGCCTCTTTTTATACCTCTACTGAAATCGGAAGAAGAGGTGCTTTGTTCTACTGTGGTCAATTTTTGGGTGCTTTAACAGCTGGTGTTTTACAGGCTGCTGCTACTAAAATACCTTTTTCTGGGAGTACCTTGACTGGCTGGCAATGGATGTTTATCATAAATGGAATCATATCCCTTGTTATTGCATTCTTGGGGCTATTGATGATCCCTGGGACCCCCGTAAAATGTTATTCGATTTTCTTGACAGACGATGAAATCCGACTCTCCAGAAAGAGGATGAAAAGAAACGGTTCCGACGTGAGCCCTGACGTTAAATCATTCTTTGATAAGAAAACATGGCTGAAAATCCTTTCTTCATGGCACTTTTGGTTACTCTCCCTCTGTCAAATGTTTGGTTTTAATACAAACAGTGCTTCTTCTGGATCTTTTGCTTTGTGGCTCAAATCTTTGAATAGGTACACTCCATCACATTTAAATAATTTGACAACACTACCGCCAGCTTTGGGCTTTATTTGGATATTTATTGTATGCGTTGGAGCAGATTTGACAAGGAAAAGGTTTGGTCTCATTGCATTCTCCTTTATTATGAATTTTATTGCAAACTTTATCTTGGCTTTATGGGACGTTCCTGAAACAGCTAAATGGACTGGCTACCTATTAGCGTACTGGTCTTGGTCTCAAAGTTCCGTATTCAACCCTTTAGTAAGTGATATACTAAGAGAAGACAATAACCAGAGAGCTATTGAGTGGACCATCATTTATCTCATGGGTTTACAATCTAGTGCTTGGGTAAATAGATTAGCATTTCCAACTGTTGATTCTCCATCATATCCGAAGGGGTTCTCCAGTTGTGCTGCTTTTAGTTTGTGCTTTGTGATAACCCTTTCGGTTGCGTACGTCTTTTACAAACATGATGAACGGAGAAAAGCCTTAAAAAACGGAATTTACCTATACAATAGCAGGAAGGGTATATATCCCCCTCATATATCAGATATCTCACAGCTTCAAGGAGAAGCGGAAAGAAAGTAGTAATTACTAAGCAGATGGTTATACACCGGGTGCTGTAGCGCATTTCCCGACTGTTTGATCTTTAACTATACTCACCGATATTGTGTGTTTATGATTGAATCTTAAGTTTTGGAGGAAATAAAGAGATTCAGTGTGCTTCTTGAATGACCTATAGAGTTTCTTCCTTTTCTTTGAGTAAAATATCTGGTGTGTTTTGTTATTTCGAAAGACCTAGCATGAAACAAAAGAACATTTATAGATTCTAAAGTTACTGGGAACCACAGCTACAATCGCTTAGCAATTTTTTTTTGTGGATAAACAGCACTTTCAAAAGAGAGTGACGATTCTTACAAATTTTCACAATGACAACTGCTATCGAAGTTTATATGCTATTGAACTCCATTCTTCATATGTCTTTGTAGAACTCCATAGATTTAATAGATTGGTTAGTTAACTAAAAGACCAAATGTTGAACCCGAGCGGTTCAAATAATATTTGCCCTTATCTAATTTGCCGGGCAAGAATATATTCATAAGAGCCCTTGATTTAACTCAAAAGAATTTCTTCTCGTATCTCACTGATTACCTTGAATAGTGTCAGAAGTTATCCAATATTTTGGATAATATTTGGGGTCATGTATATTTTTTACTAGATATACTTAAAAAAATGAATCAGATCCTGATTCTCCAATCAACTAATTAATTTCAGGTTGGATTCAATCTCTTTTATACTCTTTTTCTCACACGTTATGGTGAATCTTTATTGGTGTCTAGACCATAATCGTTAATAACGCCACTCGGTAAGATCACACCACTTTATTTCATAGAGCGTTTGACAAGTTAATCTAGCAAGATATAATTACTAAATAGTGCCTGGTTAGCTCAATCGGTAGAGCATTTGACTCTTAATCAAAAGGTTGCGGGTTCGAGCCCCGCATCGGGCTAGGCTCTTTTTTGGTTACATGTAACTTGGCATCCCACTTGAACAAGCGCTCCACCGATTAATGTCTCCCCAGATCCCCTCCCCCACCCTTTCTGTCCAAGTTTGGCGATGCATTATATTGGGGAATCGCGGATTGGCATAACCAGAGAAACCCCGATAAAGATATAAAGATGGCCAATTTTCCTGTTATTTCCCCTTCCGACACTCATGACTGCAAGTATCATACCTGAAGGGATCCACACACCCGTTCCTACTTTTTTCAAAGGTGCAGACTACGAGGTTGATCTTGAAACTCAAGTGGACCATACCCAATTTTTGTATAGAAGTGGCGTGAATGGAATAGTTATAGCGGGTTCTATGGGTGAATCCATTCACTTGACCAGAGAAGAAAGGTGTAATATAATATCTGCTATCAGATCTACTATTCCTGACGAATCGTTCAAGTTAATTGCAGGAATGCCATACACCAACATTCCTGATACGACAGGTGAAATATCGGCTGCAAAAAAAATGGGCGCTGATTACGTGATTTTGTTAACACCGGGTTACCATGGAAATAACTTGACGCATCAACAACGTATTGTTGACTATTTTATGTTGGTGGCCAATAAACTGGAATTGCCAATTGTGATATACCATTATCCCGGTTTCAGTAATGGTACCGAAATTGATGCATCTGCGTTTGAAGTTTTACGGACGCATCCAAAAATCGTTGGGGTTAAGCTTACTCACTTCAACATGGACAAGTACATCCTTTTGACAGGCAATAAAGAAGAAAACGAGAAGACTAACTTTAGACCATTTACTGGTTTAGGTCAAATTTTGGTTCCTGCTTTAGTGGGCGGTGCTTATGGGGCCATTGATGGATTGTCGGGAATTTTTCCCAAGACTATGGTAAAACTCTATACCCTTTATAAAAATAGGGAGTTTGAAGAAGCCCAAAACTTACAGTTTTTGTCACAAGAGGCAATCAAATGGTTGCTAATCTTAATTTGGTAGGAGTTAAATATGCATTGAGCAAGATTCATAGTTTTGGTGATGCTGATGTCTCTGGGAGACCACCTTTGTCCAACAAAATTACCCCGGAAATTTTCTCCCAGTACGACGAAGATATCAACAGGTTGGCTAAATTCGAAAGTTCTATATAGTTGAATTTTTATGAACGGATTCCTCAGATTTGTTCCTTACTGTAAATCGTATATCTGCGAATCACAACATAAGAATTTTGCAGCTCTTTTCGAGTTTTCTTTGTATGTCTGTTTCTCATCCAGTAACGCGTTTACTGACTGTTATACCGATGCTAGTTAAATCTTGTTTACATAAAAATGTGAATTTCGCATACAGCACTAAGAGGAGATTTTTTTTTGTTAAAGGGAAAAATCTTTGAAGTAGAAGGTTAGGTTCAATTCTTGAACGCAAACTTTTAGGAGTTACATTCCCGGGCAATGAAATGGGCTGCAGTGTACAGTAAAAGAACTTGCAGGAGTAAAAGCAGGATTTTGGAAGGTTGACAAGAAAAATTGCAAATGAGTGCCTTAGCATTGTCTTGTACACTTGCTCCAAAACATAATAGTGACACTGGTTATACGGAGATTTTACTCATCTCAATAAAGTCTTTCAGATCATCAGTCCTCATTTGGTCCAGAATGCAGCACTAAGTTTTATGCAGGACTAGTATGCGTAATTGACTATCGAAAGTTAATGCGCCTACGAGAAATCTTGCCGATATGAAGACCTCTTCATTGTGTTTCGTTTTGGTAGTGGTCTGAGCTGCAGTTGTGGGATGAGTGTCTTATGCTAGCAAAGAATAAACACAAAGTACAAGCCCAAGCCCACGCTCATTCTTCAACTATACAGATTAATTACTCAGAGTTAGACCCAAGTGCTGCTCCGACAACTGCATCAGGAATATAGCTGCTGGGTCTGAATTTTGTCGGAGACCAATGGCATTCGGAGGCGTGTGTGGGTTGACATTTGACGGATTTGAGGTGACGGAAATCGCTAACGTGCAGGATATGGCAAAGGTGCGGGATCTGGTGAAACCCCCCATGTACTCTTCATTGCACCTACAACTGTGTGAGTAGGTGAAGTTGGAATACACAAACAGCATACAAACATATCAAATGCTGCAGTACCCCATTATTCAATTCCGTGTTTACTGCCTTCGCACTATCGAGGAATTACATCTAGTCTTGCATCATAGTAATTATGAGTAATTATGGAGTAGGCGAACTGGTGTTATTCTTTCTAACTCATAATATTGAAACTATTACGATTGAAGATGTAATTTACAAAGTACATACCAGGGCCCTGTTGTGTATATTTTTGCTTTCACTAAATAGAAACTATTCTCCTGAAGAATTATTTTAATTATTCTCTCAATTGATTGTAATTGTTAAACCAAGTCACATTTATCTATACCTTCTATCTTTGCTCCCGCACGGTATGTTAGTTTTTATTATTACTTAAGCTATTATTCTCAGCAAAACCATTACTTGTAATTGTTTGATTACAGCAATAATTTATTGCTGAAACTAAACATAACATATTTGCATCGAACTTACTTCCGCTTTCTGATGAATGTCACATCAATTCACTGACCGAATAGTAAGAGAATCGACAATATTTAAATGCCAAGATTTCACTCGCAAAATTTCTAACATTGAATGAATTTAATAATGATCCATTACATTATACTTTGGATAGTGCTCTCAAATGTTGTTTGTCCATTCACTGAATTGTATGACCTCGAAGGATTTTCTGATTGTGTCAGACTCGTTGATCATTTTGACGAGGATACGGCATGGTATAATTGTAGTGGTAGAATGATTGGCTATAGTGATTTTGGTAATGTAACAGATGACGAGTACTTCGCTTCCCCACTCAATGCTGAGTATAATGGCACAACTGGGGTCTTTTCAACATTTGACGATTTCTCGGATGACGTCAGTGCCAATGGACTGGTTGAAACAACAGGTTACTTCCTGATAACCAGTTTCATTGAATGGATCTGTTCCGCAGTAGGAAGAGTGTACAAGAATCTTCAAAGGGATTGTAGTATGTATACCGAGCTAATCAGACATAATGGCAGTGGTCCTATCTTGCATATAAATGTTGGTGAGACAGCCGCACATTGTGATACAACTGCACAGTGGGAAACAATCGAAAGAGCTGTAGAAACATGGATCGGGAAACATCAGCATTTATGTGGACAGTGGTGTATGAATATGACACATGGAGGGCAATGGCAAGGCTTTGTTTCTCTAGGAGTTGGGCAACTGGCAATCAATCCAGGTCGGTGTGAGATTTTTGGCAGCTATGGAGAATATTGAAGTGCAGGTGAAAATGATTATACGGGTCAAAGTAACCCAAAAGATGTGTTGACTTGGAGAATCGAGATGATAAATCCTTAGGATAGTTGAAAAACAGTTCCAATGCCACGTTGAATGAATAGGGAGTATAGGACCATCCACTCTGAATCTACTTCAGACGGCCGGAGGCTAGCTGAGGTAGTTGTTGATTACCACTATCCTCGTGTTTTATTGAAATCTTGAGAGTTAAATTGGTCTACTGAGAGGTGTTGACAACTCTTTCCTGGAGAGGTGTAGCTCGCATCATAATTGGAACAACAGACAGAATTCAAGAGAATGAGGGTGCAGTAGAAGTCTCACCCAAGAAGAAGGGAAGCAAGGGACATGTCAATGAGCTCCTGACTGAGACAAATGAATTTTGTTCTAAGAGGATCTGCTTTGGAGGCCCCTTTTTTTTTTTTAAACAATACATTAACTATTTAATAGCTAAGACTAATGGCAATGGCTGCAAAACAGGCATCGCGCTGAACTGGGTGCGAAATTATCAAACTAGCAGCTGCACAAGTGCACTCAAAGTAGGTGTGTGGGAAGTTGTTCTGTTTGACGCCGAAGTACCACGTAGATTTTGTGTTCCAAAGATAGGTGCTGCCATTGGGGAGGAGCCAGCTTCCTGAAGTGAATATAATATATGGTGTATAGGTGGTGTCCTGAAGTTGAGTCTACCGTAGTGAAATAGCCTGATATTGTCAATGCCGAGTGTTTGTTATACGCTTCCCAAAAAGCCTTCCCTGACCACACGCTTGGGAAATTTACAGTTCTTCCACAAGTGGTTGGTGTTGAGGCAGTTCCTGCACATAGGGGCTCTGGGACATTGACGTCTGAGATGATTTACCGAACGACAGTAATTACAGTAGGAGCCTGGAGCTCTTATGGGATAAAGAAAAACCTGGCTTGCATGCTGGGCAATAACAGGAGCAAGCGGGAATTTTGGGGGAATATTTGAAAGAGACTTTGGGGGCAAGAATTCACTGGAGTAGGTGACACTAAATGAGACAAAGACTCTGTTTGGTTTTTCTGGAAGTGTGAATTTGACAGGATGGCACAAAAAGGTGACTTTACACAGGAGTTGGGATATATAGGCGTGGATGTAGTCGTTTGCCTTGTAGTCCTGCTCGGAGGGTAAGTCTAGGATAAAGTTTTCGGCCTGGAAAGTTGAAGCATTAGTGGAGGAGATCCTGTAGGAGCCGAGGGGAGTTGAGAGAGGAAGAGCAAAGCGTTTTTCCAAGGCCAGCTCGACGGAGTGTCTTAGGATGCTTCTCTGGACTTTGAGGGTAAGAAGGAAGTCGGAATCTGTGAACTCGGAGACGGACACTTCTGCAACAGAAAGGGCCTCCCAGACGCCATGGAGGTTCCATTCTGTGCCTGTGTACAGGAGCAAGTCACTCACACAGGACTCAAGAATTGGGATGGAAGACGCATTGTGCGATGGGGCGTGTACCGACTCAAGAAATGGGCGCACATTTTCAAGGGATGGACGATCAGTAGGACGATCAGCAGATGGACGATCCAGAGATGGACGTTGAACGGGGGTGGAGTTGGAGGATTGACGCAGAAAATCACATGGGTCTGCACATGAATCAGCAGGGCCCGCTTCCGGGCGAACATAAAACTTGAACACGTCATGAGAAGCGGGAGCTTCATCTGGAGGGCGAAAGAAGGTAGCAGCTGAAATCAAGTCAGCGAGCCGAACAGAAGCAGGTTTCCGAACGACAGACTTTCGAACAGGTTTTCCAGACGGATCATTACGAAGCAGCTGCAGTGCAGCCGCAGTGTAACTTTCTGGAACTATATCCCTCGACAGTAATGAAGTCATATGAAGATGTCAGTACAGGAGAGAAGATTCGCAGCCAGAATAGATGAAGAAATTATGTACAGGCAGACAGAGGA
>PPMV03000037.1:0-79289 GCA_003706995.3 Yamadazyma philogaea
TTTTAAAGAGAGGTTCAAAATTATTTTTATTCGAGTCTGATATTAATTTTCGTACCTTTGCGATATCGGTACTTCATGGACAAGATATTAATAATCTTTGTCTACGGCATTGAATCCTGGGTGAAGCGAAATTGAAAACTCTCAACTTGCGACATTCGGATAGTGGAGGTGCGGTGTTCATTCAGAAAATACTGTACATTATTAGATGTAGTAATAACTCGGAAAAGGGCTTCAAACCGTTTATTACTGTCAAACATGAGGTCAATTCATGAACTTGGCTAAGATAGCATTATGCTAGAAGTGTTTTATCGTAAATTGGGGTAAATGCATGCTGGGACAAATTATATCCTAAAATTTATCTACGTAAATCAGCAACACGATGGAGAACTCTTAAAGTGTTGAGGGTCAGAGTTCGAGGTTGTTCAACATGTCCATGGGATTCCTTCTTTCAAAAATCGATTATTCTTGATTACTATCTGCCATGTGTCTCTTTGTTGTGTTGCTGGTGGCCCCCAAATTAATTGTGCTCCCTACGAAGGCTGCAAACATTTCGAAAACCTGAGCCGAAATCATTCTAGCCTTTCCCGAGGTATCGCAGCTTTGCTTCTATCAGATGGTCCCAATGTAGTGCATCATGTGGCAGAAGCTTATTTTTCTCTTTAAAAAAATACCCTACAGGATACAGTGCATAACCAATGTGGTAAACAATAAAGAAATGATCAAAGGCACTCGTGTTTGTGTGGTTCTGATCAGTTATTTGAGTTCATGCACAGTATCCACAATATACTTTTACGGGGCAAGAACACGCATGCGCTTATCGAAAAATAAAAGTGAAAATAATGATATCCAATAAATATTATAGGTACAAGTTGGTTATATAGATGTCAAGATTTCACAGAAAGCATTTCCGCCTTCATGCTTGAATTGTATAACATACTTCGCTTCCCTTATATTTTTGAAAAGCAAGAAATAGTTTCAAAAATGAACGGACGGCTGCAAACTGATCGTTAGTAACAGCATGTACTATCTATTCACAAAAACCTTAAATTCTTTGTTGAGTTCTCTGATAGTCGAAGCCGCAAGAGGATAGTCGAACCTCAAGTGAATTAATCTAGTAAAGTTTATTTCAAATGTCTCTTGTTCATTGCTTAGTCACGATATCCTGCCACTGCCAGCGATATTGGTTTGTGTCGTTAAATTCTTGCATGCGAGATAACCTGTTTGTTTTTCTCGTTCGATAACGAAAAACGATCAGCTACTATAACTGGAGATAACTTAAATCAGTGAAAAAATCGCTACCTCTGGGCCCAGGATTTCGTGTTTCGAGTGAAATTTCATCAAGAGCCACTAAAGATGCCTTCTCCCAGGTCTTTGGAAGGTAGCGGCAGAGACCACAAGATCAAGAAAATGTATAGTAAATTAGGGTGCAGGGAGTGTAAAAGAAGAAAGATCAAGTGTGACGAAACCAAGCCACTGTGTTTGAAATGTTCCAGACTAGATAAGGTCTGTGTTTACCCTAAGCAAGGGGAGAAGGTGCTACGAGTATCCAAGAAGTTCTTGATTGGTAATCCAGAATTGGGCCATGCAGGTACTACTACCAAACATTATTCTATAGGTGATGCAGGACGAGGAATAACTCAAACAAGTACTGCAGGGCAAGGAGCAATTCAAACGGGTACTGCAATTCAGATACCAGGTTCACTCCCCAATTACCATGCTGTTAATCTGGCTACCGACACCCAGAGGAATCGACAAACGGTTCATGTTGCACCTGATTCTGTGAATCCTATATCCTATTATCTGCCTGTAAATACAGTAGGACATGTACTTGATCCTAAAATCTCCCTGTCCAATCGTACAGCTACTCATTCTCCAGTGGACGGAACCATTTCACATTTGAGTGCCATAAGCAGTGGTCAGTCTCCCTCCACCTCAATGCCCACGATGATGCTGCCAGAATCTCACAGTGGTTTTGGGAAAGTTAATCATCATCCTCTGCAGTATCCTGCTAAGATCCATGGGATGCCAATGAATATAGACATGAATATGAATACCGGAATGAACGTGAGTCACAATATACCCCATTCTTTGGTGCCCCATTTGAACGCGTTTAATCCAGGTATCAAATACCCTACAAACGAACTGGAAGCATTACCTCAGAGCCGGCCGATTCTGAATGAACATGGTACCACTCTGAACACCTCTCCTGTATCAAAAGCATCAGACAATTCCCAAATAAGTGAACAGGCGATGGGTGTAGATAAGAGAACAGATTTCGCTTCAGATGATGTAAGACATGGTACTGTTACAATGAAAAATGATATGCTTTTTGACAGCTATTTCAATAGAGAAGACTTGAATCTACTTGCGAGTGATTTGAATAATTTAGTCGGAAGTATAATGGTTGAATCTAACTTGGAGAAAGGAGACGATTTTGATTTAGCGTCCCTGGAGAGCAATTCCAGCCTTCTACATAACATATCCGCTCCTTCAATTCCAATCATGAGGTCTATATATAATCATGGCTCTGATAGGAACAAGATTCTTCGAAATCTACCCTGTGATTACATCAAAGTCAAATCAAATCATGAAAGATACTACTTGGAGCAGTTCTATTTTAATTTCGGAAGCCTTATTTTACCTTTTCTTCCTTTTGATGAAGTTGCCGGTGGATACTATAATCCTGCGAGAGATGCCATTATTTTTTGTGCTGCTAGAGAACCTCTCTTACTTGCTGCCATTATAGCTCAAGGAGCTAAAGTAGCTCATAACTTAACAAATTTCCCCAAACACGAAGAGGCATATTGTAAATATCTACTGAAGTGTTTAAAGCTTTTAGGTCCCGCATTAAACGACGAAAGTGTCGGAGAAAAAAATCCTGAACACCCAAATCCTAATCAGAATATCGTGGCCAATATAGAATCAGTTTTGATAACTGTCCTTTTATTGACTTCAGCAAATGCTTCCAACACGAAACAGAACTGGAGACCCCATTTGAAAGGAGCCAAAGATCTCCTCTTGAAATATTCTATGCACTCTGACTTGAAAGAAAGCAAGCTTTTGATCTTTTGTAAAAATTGGTTTATCTCGTTCGAATTACTTGCGGGGTTAAGTTCTCACAAGGGTGGAACTTTGCAGACTGATGCAGAATTGGATCTTATCATGAAGCTAGACGATCCAGATGTTATGGCTGTTTTGAAAGAGCTTGGACTTTTAACCGATTCTGGGTTCAATTATATGTTTGGTTTCCACCACAAGTTGTTACCCCCAATAAAAGATTTGATTCAAGTGTTGAATTCCGTCAGAGGTAACAAGGGATCCGATCCTGTAAAGAATTCGCTTAAAGTTATAGGGATACTTTCAGATTTCCATCAATTGTCCAAAATTACGTTCATTAGCCGAAAACTTTATATGTCACCTGCTGATTTCAATGGTATCATACCCAAGGGGCTTCTACTTGATGTTGAAAACGTGAATGGGCAATCGGTCATTATTAATTGGATGGACATTTCGCAACAGGCTTACTGCCTTGGAGGTATTTCGACCATTTTGACGAGAGGGTTTCGTTTGAGCTTTAACAACGAACAAGTTCGCTTAGTGACTCAACAATTGATAGACTTGATGTCGATCCTCAAAGATATTCCAACACCTAATTTTACTGCATGGCGGGCTTTGATGATCCAATGGCCAATGCTTGTAGGAGGTACTAACTGTATCAACGAAGAACAGAAAGCCGTTGCTCAACAGTTTTTCAGGATATCGGGAGCTGGTTCTGCCTCGTTTTCTATCAAACTAATCGATAAATTTTGGAGCAGGCACCAGAACAATGACACAGAAGATTCGGACATCGAAATAGATTCACTTACATATTGAAGTTTGCTCAATCATTGGTAAATTTTAATTGTGCACTTGTAACAACGTAAGCATTATGTAGTATGTAATATATACTAGTTTTTAGACTGTTTGTAAAACGTCATATCTATTACATTGCCCAGTTATTACCTTCATTTGCAATTCAAAAGCGTTCTCTGAAACTGCCTTCTCCCGGAAAGACGTGTTTAAATCCGACTCCGCATAAATATTCCAGTCGAATTGCCCCAGAGTAAGTTTGTCTTGAATGAACCAACCAATCCTTTCAGCTCCTAAACGTGCACCGTCGAGATTAGCAGCAGAAGGCCCAAGTCTTAAAGAAGCATTCTTCCCTGTGACAAAAAAAGGAAAATCCTCTTTCCATTCAAGGTTGTCAGTTAAGCATGGAAGGCCCTTTACACAGTTAATTGGAAAGTCTTCAAACATGCTTCTTAAGAATGGAAGATTTTCAACGTCAGCTTGTACTCCTGTTGCAAACACAGCATATGACGGTTCAATCAGCTCACCCGAACTCAATGTCATTTTCCACTTTGAAAATTCATCGTTCCATTTAGCATCTTTTATTGTTGTTTGTTTCATCAATTCAAGCTTACCACTTTTCACGTGATTCATAAGGATTTTATGATACTCCGGATTGATAGATCCACCTTCTCTAGCGTTCAAGATTATCTCATATCTCTCTTCATCTGTGTCTCGGATATAGAATGATGCTTTCTTTAAGTTTTTATATTTTGTGACCCAATCAAGGTGAAAGTCAAAATGCTTCACTTTCAAAGGACCCCTTACCAATAGGTATACCTTTTTAACATTACTGGTGATAGCCGAGTGAGCTAATTGAGCTGCAGTGAGGCCTCCTCCAACAATTACTAAAGAAGCATGGTTGTTTGTCATGTTAGGGGGTGGGAAGTCAACTTCCCCATTAAATATGTGGGTGGTATGGCAACTCCTTGACATATCGACGTCTACCAACGGTTCGATAGGATAATTAATTTTGCCTTTATGGCCAGTAGCAAGGATACAAATTTTACATCCGTAAGTTATGGAATCTGATTTGATCACGAAACCCTTTCCCGAATCCCCCGTTCCTTCGACGGTGATATCCGCATACTTCACATCTTCAACAGAAACCTTGCGAACTACATTTTGTAGGTCATATCTCTCCACAATGTCATTACAGAAGTCTTTGAAGAACTTGGTTGAAGGTCTATAATAATCCCTATAATCTCTCATATTAATGTCTACCAAGCCTTGTTCGTCGTGAGTGTAAGAGCAAAATGGTTTCTTTTGCCTTTTTCCCGCTTTTCTATTATTCTTCCATTGATGCTTCGAGAATTCTTTTCCGACAACATTTTTTATTTCCTTTAGCTCTTTCTCCCGCTTATTCCAATGAGCATACGTCACCATGGCATCAATATTGACCGGATCTGGATGGAAAAACATCGGGGACCTTAAGAAGGGGATTTTACACCTCTCAAATTGGTTGTCCCATTGACCCAAGAAAGTTTCCCTTGTTTCATCTAGGACTAAAATGTCATCGGCATTAAGCTGATTTTGTGTGTACCTGAGATTGCATTTCTGTGGAGACCTTTTATTTAATAAATTGACTTTTTTACCTCTTTGCCTCAACCAATGAAATCTTTGGTGCTCATCTTCTGTAAAAATTGAACCTGGGTGTTGTTCACACAACCTAGCTGCAGTGGCGAGCCCACAAGTGCCACCTCCAATGATTATAATGGGTTTGAAGTTTTCTGGATCAATTAGTGCAGGACTCATTTCTTGAGGTAACGAAATTTTAGGCCATTGCTGCAGTTTTTAAGTTAGTAACCACCACGGTAAAATCCACCAGCAACAGGGTATATTAATGGTTATACACTTTAACTAAGGAATCCCTCGATTATCGCCAACAATCCAACGGCGCCAGGGTCTGGTACACCACCTTCTGCTTCGAATTGTTTCTCATCAACATAACTAGCTCTACCAAATTTTGCCAGTAACTCTTTAGTAGATTCACATCCCTCTCTAGCAGCCTTGACAGCCTTTTGTAAATCCTTGGTCTTATAAATCACGTCCACAAACGGCTGCAAAGTGTCCACCAAAGTTCTTCCACCAACTCTCGCATTAGTGTACTTGAACAATCCATCATATAAAGCCTTGTGTAAGGCAAAGGATACTGATTCAACACTCATGTTATCCAATTGTTGCAATTGATGTACCAATGCAGTTAAGTATATTGAATAGATGCCACCAGATGTTCCGCCCATTGCGTTTTCTATAATTTCTGTGATTTTTGACACTGTGGCCACAGGATCATTCATTGTGGACTTCAAATCACCGCTCTCAATAGCAGCCAAAACACCGTTAGCCCCCTCAACCAAAGTTTCACCGCAGTCTCCGTCCCCGATGAGAGTATCGTAATGCGTGATCTTCGGTTCCTCTTTTATCAAACAATGCAAGGCATTCTCTAATGACTTAATAAATGCCTTACCCTCAATTGAAAAGCCAGAAGACACATGCTCAATGCCTTGAATAGGTGATTCAGATACCTCTGTCTTCTTCCATGCTTTATGGACTTTTGGTTTCCATCCAGGAGCATTTGTTTCCAAGTCCAAATAGTTCAAGATCTTGTCTTGACTCATTCCTGATAATTTGCTGGCTTTTGTTATATTCAATAACGTAAGGGAAAATCCTGGAGCATTCAAGGAAGTCACAAAGTCGCTCACCAAAACCCTTTTTGGTGGTAGCTCTAAGGGGAAGTTTACCAAGGCATGTTCAGTTAAAGCATACAATTCTAATGAGGAAGTGCCCCCAATATTGTTTACCAACAAAACAGTTTCATCTGTTTTATCGAAATCAACATAATGGCGATCTTCGTCATCCGGGGAGATCAATTTATGATACATGTCTTTGATTAAATCATCAACATTGGGAATGGGTGACAACTCAGTTCCCGGTTCATTGTGTATACCCAAACCTAACTCTGCTTTGTTTGCTCCAGTGAACTCCAGAACCTCAACAGCTTTTCCTGGCACAGAAGTTCTATCCAATGAAGCTCCTAAGGTAACCAACGAATCATTGAGTGCGCGACCTAATCCTAAAAGCTGGTCTAATCCAACCTCTGCATTCGATGCTCCTCCTAGAACTTTATGAATGATAGCTGTACCTGCCAAACCCCTTCTTCCAACCATAGCGTTCTTTTTTCTACCAACGGCAACATCGTCAGTAACAGGTAACAACTCAATTCTATAGCCTTGGCTTTTTGCCCTTTCAACTACGAGACCAAAGTGTAAAACATCACCTGTATAGTTCTTAACAATGATTAAGGTGCCGGTTTCTTTGTCACTCTTAGCTTTGATTGCAGCCATTATTTGCTTAGTGGAAGGTGAGGCAAAAATAGAACCACTCACTGCAGCATCTAGTAAGTTGTCGCCAACAAATCCTCCATGAAGTGGTTCGTGGCCTGCACCCCCACCACTGATCAAGCAAACTTTCCTGGACGTATCTGAGCTAGGATTAAAAGCAACTTTTTCACTAGGAATCAAGGAAATTGAAGGATTAGAATGGCACAACCCCTTAAGGTTCAGTAAAACAATATCTTCGTTTTCGCCATAAACCCAATGCTTTGTCAAAGTCATGGTGTCGTCGATACTAATTAGAAAATCGTCTTGTCATTTCATTTATTGCGAAAGCCGTTGCGGTGGAATGTGTCTTTACCACTCTTTAAAGGGAAACTTTGTGCGTGTTGAAAGGGTCCATATGCCAACGTAACTAAAGCTAATGAACGAGCAATATACGTAATGCCGTCATAGCTGGACTTCGATTGTCCTACTGTTCTCCCTTCATTGTAAGTTATAGGTCTTGTCACTAATTATGTTAATAATTTTCAAAACAGTAGTCGAGAATGCAGTAAAATATAATGGATACTGATCTCGTTAGGATTTTCCCTCATCGCACTATACTACTGATGTCAAAGAATCGAAGAGGTCGGCTGGATACTGACATCCCTAGTCTGCCAGGTATGAATGGCAACTTCAAGAAAAGGCGTGGTGTAATGAAATCATTCACTGGATGTGATTCATGTCGTACTAGAAGAATAAGATGTGATTTGACAAAACCTAGCTGCAACAACTGTGTCAAAATCAATATAAAGTGCCCTGGTTATGGCATAACCTTATGCTGGCTATCACCTCCAAAATTTACCAAATCCGGTGATCTTATAGCCAGTTCTGTGGCGTTCAAGAACGAAAACATTCTGCAAGATGAGGCGTCTGATAGATTATCAAAAAGGCGACAAATGAGCCTAGTCAAGTGGGAAAAAGGTTGTGGTAACGAACCTTATGAAACTTACGAAGCGATTGATGAGGATTTGATGATACTTGATAACTCTCAAGGGGATGCAAATGTCCGTAAAAAGGGTAAAACAAAACTTGTTGGGCCTTTTGGCGTATTTCAAAATAATAAGGAACAGTCTGTATCCGCTGCACACGAACCACAGGCCCCCAAAGACCCCATTGAAACAACAAATGAGATTAGTAATGAGCACCTATGGCTATCCAATGAATTGCGTGATGACGCTTTATTAACAGCTGCTGCGTTGAATGGTGATTCTCATCTTCTAGACTTTATGAACAACATTTCTCCCAATATGTTGAATACAACTAACAACAACAGTGGAATGACAACACTTAATATGGGTCCTACCACACTTGCGAATGGGATCAATGGTAATAACATGCCAAATCCCAATGAAGTATTGAATTTGCTTTTCCATAAAAATCAAATTCAAAAGCCAGTACAAGTGGCTTCTGGAACCGCTACGCCTTCTACGCATGATGGTGTGGGGATGAGTGTTCACAATTCTGAAGTGGACTTACGGGATATGTCGCAGATACACTCAAATATCTCAATAGACCCTACAAATCAGCACTTATACTATTCAAACTACAATAATTATTTTTACGATAACCCTTACAAGTTGAACGAGAATTTGGAAGTCCATTTGCATGCGTCTTCAAAACCTAATAAGTTCAACGAAGAGTCCACAGACATGGTTGATGGGGATGACCTGCATGTGACTAAGATGCCCCCTACAATCATGAATATAGTTCAAAGTCCTTTGCAACCCAAACTTGGGTTCCACCTTCTAACTCCTTCTAATAATGTTGGCTTGCCCACAACTGCTTTGCAAATACAGCCCTTAACCCGTTATTTGTTGAACCATTATGTGACACACGTTGCCGATTTAATGACAGTCTTGCCTTTGACTGAGAGTCCCTGGAAAACTATATATTTTCCAAGAGCCTTGATGGCCATTGGCGAATTAGGTGCGTTAGGTAAAACTTCCACGGCTAAAAATGCTTTGCTTAATGCACTTCTCGCAGTATCGGCCTTCAACTTACAGTCTAAGTTTCCAAAAAACAGCGATTCTATGAAATTTTATTTGAATTTAGGGATCCGGTTGAGGAACCAGGCAAGTTTATTCATTCGTAAGTTGTTGGGTTCTTCTCATGATACACAACTTGAGATTGAGACTTGTTTGAAAAACGAGAAATACAAGGACGTTCTTTGTGCAGTCATGTCCATGATAAGTGTGGATTTAGTATGGGGAACAATGCAAGATACCAATTTCTATATACGTTGGTGTGGTAGAGTTATTACCACTAAGATGAAACACAAGAGAAAACTTTCACCGAAGGCAAGAGTCTTACATGGCATCTTCCTGTCACTTAAAATCATTCAGGACTCTACTTGTTTGAATATCGAGAACGTCAGCTATGACTTCAACTTGATTGATAAACATGGATATGACATTAGTGGTGAAAATTTTGTCAAAGCGAATAATAGCCTGCAAAAAGGGGATATTGACTATATTGTCAATAAATCGAAACAGCACGATACCACAACACCTTTATTCATCAACAAGAAGTTGATGAATTTAAAGAACAACGATGAAAACTTTGCAACAGCTGCCTTGTATGGTTTGCCAAACTCTTTAATCTGCTTGTTTGCCCAAACACTTAGATTGCTTAGAAGAAAAATTTATTTGGAGCATAAGGAATCGCATGACGAGACATTAGCACAGGAAGTACAGAAGTTGTGTCGAGATCTCGAAGGATGGCAACTTGATTGGAAGTTGTATGTTTTGGTGAAGGATGATAAACAGTTTCTCTCCCCGATGCACCAAGTGACTTACAATCATATAATGTCATTTTATTACGCTTTGTGTATTTATTTCGGCAGGCTTCTCAGAAACCAGAGCCCCAGTGAGCTTCAAGACAAAGTCAAATACACTCTTGAACATTTGAACTCGATTCAAAGGCTCATCTCTAAAGAGAACATAGGGATCATACCATTATTTTGGCAAGGGTTTATCGCCGGTTGTGAAGCTATATCACCTGAGTTACAGCTAGGCTATAAAAAATGGGGAGCTGATATTGCCCAGTATTTGGGCAGTTACTGGGGTGCTCGTCAAATCATGCTAGAAGTTTGGAGACGGAAGCGCCTCAGTCTCGCTAAGGATGATTGGGTAGGGGTGGTCAATGATTGGGAGATGAACTTGATGTTAAATTAGTTATTTATAGTACGACATTAACAGATAGATGACTAAACGAATTCTACAATAGGGCGTCTGTAAGATGCGTGCTAGAAATTGACGTGAATGGTTCCATGGTCTAGAGGCCGAAGAGCGTCGGGAACAATACCCACCAAACCGCGTATGTCTAATCACAAGAGAGAATGTTACCACCGCATTTTGATGCGTCACAAAACGTTACTGTTAGTATTGTACTTGATGGTGCGTAGAACGCGTTGTTTACATTTCTCGATGAAATAAAAGCGCGTTTGTTGGTAAACATCGCGCATCGCGTAAACATCTGAAGCTCGTAAGCCGCACAAATCGAACCCATTTACCGACCGTGCTTCAGCAAACCAATGAATTCAGGGGGATGTAAGTGATAACCTTGAAGAGAACAATCAAGACGCCTCCTTGCAAAATTAAATACGCGTCACAGACGAGTCGCCTGGGAGAGCGTGGCTTAAGTATCAATTCTTCTTGAATAGGTATAAAAGGAAGTGAAAAATTCTGCCTTCTGGATCAATATCATTAATTAGTCAATCTTTCAAATCCTTACACTCCTTGAACATCTATTTCGACAAAAATGCAATACAGATACTTGAATATTTTAGCTTTAATTGCTTTGGCTTCTGCTGCTGAAACCTCTTACGAAGCGGAAACTGTCACTGAAGGAAGTACCGTTGATGTCACTGTCACTTCTTGTTCTGGCCATCCAAGTTGTGCTGTTGAAGCTGCTGCTACTACTGACACTACTGTCACTGAAACTGTCGATGGTAAGGAAACAATTTACACTACTGTCTGTGAATTGACTGAATCTCAAAATAAGCAAGCCGCTCCTTCATCTGCCCCCGCTGCTGCTCCTTCCGACGTTGCTCCTGCTGTTGAATCGGCCTCCTCATCGGAAGAAGTTCAATATGTCGACGTCACCACCACTCCTACCGTAACTGCTTCTACTGGCGTTGAAGCTACCACCACTTTACAATCTACCCATGCTTCAACTTTCGACTCCAACTCAACCGTTGCTGGTGTTCAAAGCTTCGAAGGCGCTGCCAACAAGCAAACTGCTTTGGGAGCCGCTGGTATTGCTGCTGTAGCTGCTTTATTGTTGTAAACCAAGTTTTGCTTAATTTCTGTACATTAGCTATATTATAATATAAAAGAATTCTGATAACGTTTTGGTTTATACCGTTTATTCTCTAAGTTTATTACAAGTCGGAGTTTTGGTCTTATTCTTGAAACAAGTTAACATAATTTTGGTGCAATTGCAATTCGTCATAGTATTCTGTTGGGGCCACACCTATGAATATGTTCCAATAGTAGTTCAACTTGATCAATAATTTCTTAAGAACTATAATAGGGAAATGCTGGTACGCTTTCAATACAAATTTGAGTGCAATCCAGACCTCTTCTAAAGCGTCATTCCAGTCGCTTCTCCAGCGAGGTACCGGGGAAGAAGTCTCGGGGTTTTTCGGCTTTTCTGTTTCCACTGCCTTCTCTGAGATCTTGGATTTGAGGGAATTTGAACCGGCTATGTATGGGAAGTTAAATCCATTTTTATCAGTTTTCCTGTCGAAGTCGCCCGGTTGAGTCAAACCCTTCTCGACATCCTCAAGATGTTGCAAGTACATAGTTCTGAAATTCTTAACAGCCTCAATGGACTTACTTAATCTATCGAAAGTGTTGATCAAGGAAACAATCTCGATTCTTTTGAAAGCCAAGTTACTGCTGTTACTATCCTCGAACAACACCTTTAATGCAGTGCCGTATCCAATTGTCTGTAACTTTCCCCACATTCTACATCTGTCACAACCAACACAATCCATAATAGCACTAATATTCTTGAATTTGACCCTGAACTCGTTTTTCATTTCTGGATCAATGATCAATGATGATTTGAAGATTGGTTCCTGATCGATGACAGAAACGATGGATGAGAACAAGCTTGCATAAGCATCAGCATTTTCAGCTAGCTCTTCTGCCTGTTCTAAGTATTCAATCAAAGGATACTGTTCAAATAACTTAACTAGAGCTTGACTGACCAACCCATAGTTGAAGTACAAATTAGAAATTCTTTCGTTGTATTCACCAACTCTTTCCATGAATGCTTTCAAATTAGGCTTAAATTCGATATCTTCGGAGTATGGCTCGATATACTCATTACATAAATGAGTCGAGACAGAAGCATGGAAACCACTGATGATTCTATAAAACAACTTTTTAGTATCACATTCCTGATTATCATCATCTCTAAAACAGTTCTCCTTGTATATGGCGCCCCAAATATTATTAGCTTGCTTCCCGCCATATCCCGTGAACCTTTCTGGATTATCAAGTAAATTGATGTAATCACAGTTGTTTTCATCATCCAATTCACAGTAATCCAAATCCTCACACGAATCAGTTTCCAAGTCATTTTGTTTGTTTAAATGTCCCAATTTGCTTGGCTTCAAATCATTTAAAACAACCTCATCCCAATTGTATTGATTTGAAGGTAAAATCTCAACAGCACAATTTTCAGTAGAGCAAAAATGCTCTTCATTCCAGAACTTACATCGCTTTTCAAAGTTTATTTTGAAGTACCGGAAATATGAAGTCGATACCAATTTTTGAAGAAGAGGAAATACCTCATCGTTGATATCGTTAATGTATGAGAAGGTCGTATTACAATCATTAGTAATATTTTGAGAACAGAAATCGGATGAGAAGAATGGGGTGAATCCTAGTACCTGGCCAACTAGCAAACTAACGAAAAGAAATACAAGTCTCATGATGCTTCTATCTTGAAAAATTGAAGGATGGCAAAGGATCTGGGTTTATGCAACTTGGCCTCTTCGAGTTTTGCATCTGGTGATAAAAGAAACGTCTCACTGCGCGCCCGTGAGCTATCTGCAGGACAAGAACATCGAAGAAGAAATTCAGCAGATTACATGCTGACAAAATAGAAGAGTATCTTTCGTACGATTTCTTATTGAGTGAGTGCCTAAAGTGGAGTAATCTCTGATATATATATAAGTTGTCTAGTCAAATTTTATTTTTTTGGCAGTTTTGGACATATCAACGTCTTTGAAGAAAGCACCATAGGAAGAGTGGGCCTTTTTCTTAGTGTGGCCACCAAATTTAAGTAACTCCTCCGGTACAGGTTGATCTGCTCCTCTTAGAATATTGCATAAGGCACCACTTAAATGTTTTTCATGCTCAGTGAATAATGTGTGAGACACCCCTGTCTTACCTGCTCTTCCGGTTCTGCCAATTCTATGAACATAATCTTCAATAGTAAGGGGGAAGGTCAAATTAATGACTAATGTGACATTGGGAATATCTAAACCACGAGCTGCAACATCAGTTGCCAAAAGAATTTGAGATTTACCAGCTTTGAAGTCTAATAAAGCCTGGGTTCTCTGGGACTGGTTCAAATCTCCATGAATAGCACTGATTCTATAGTTACGCTTCAAGTTGTTCTCCACCCGAGATGCTTCTTTTTTGTACAAAGCAAAAATCAAAATTTTGTCATGATCCCTAGAGTACTTGTTCAATAAAGCGTTTAATTTCCTTTCTTTATCATAAGGCTCAACGACTTCCACGATTTGCGTAATTCTCTTATTGGCGTTCAACTCGTTAGAGATATTACCCAATGTGATCTTTACTGGATTCTTCAAATAGTTGGATGCCAAGTTTTGAACCTCAACAGGCCAAGTAGCAGTGAACATCAATGTTTGGCGAGAGTCTGGAACACTAGCAAAAATTGCCTTTATATCCTTTTCGAAACCTTGGTCCAACATTCTATCTGCCTCGTCCAAGACGAGATAGTCAACAGTGGACAAATTAATGTAATTATCGTTGATAAGATCTAATAATCTACCAGGGGTTGCGATGATAATATTCGTACCATCTAAATTCTTAATTTGGTCTTGTTTAGAAACACCACCATAGATACATGAAATTTTTACCTTTTTAGTCAAACTTACCAAACTGTCATAGATCTGGATAGCCAATTCCCTAGTGGGTGAAACACACAATACTTTCAATTCAGAAGTTGGGTTAACCAAAAGATTCTGCAAACTTGGTACACCAAAAGCTAAGGTCTTACCCGAACCCGTTTCTGCAACACCAATGACATCATTAGCATTGAGCAAGTAAGGCCAGGCAACAGACTGAATCGGGGTTGGCTTGGGAAATTTTTTCAAACCATCCAACTCCGGGTGTAAATCCATGTACTCAAAAGAGAGAACTGGGGAAATCAGTGATCCGTTCTCGATATGTACCTGATTGTCACTAACAAACTTTTCAACCTCAATGTCAGATGATCTTTGAACAATCACTGAACTTGAAACTTTGTACGAATTCAATACTTTCATGGATTTTTCTTCTGTACCCTTTTTGTCCTTCTTTTCTTTCTTTCCTTTCTTTTCTTTCTTCTCTTTTTTTCCGTTCTCTTTTTTTTCTTTCTTTTCTTTCTTGTCCTTCTTATCTCTCTTGTCCTTCTTATCTCCCTTCTCTTTCTTCTCTTTCTTATCTATCTTTTCTGCTCCTTCTTTCTTCTCCTTTTTCTCTTTTTTCTCAAGCCTGTATGGCCTCTCTTCCTTTTCTTCTAAATCACGCTTCATCTCTGGCTCATCTCAATTTGATTTTAGAATAAAAAAGTCGCGGATCGCGAAGGGCATTTCGATACTGCATATACCTTATCTCGAACTTCACATATTTGAAGCTTGCAGCTTGTTTATTGAGTTTCCAGTTATAGATATAAATAATTGATTAAACAAAAGGAGAAGATTTCTTAGAAAGTCTTGCAGAATCACTACAGATTAGTGAAAGGAATCATCAGAGAAAAGAACTGTTGGAATTGCGACAAACAGATTAAAGCTTTTTTCTATCCTTTTTTTTGTAGACTCTTTGCTTCTCCTTTTTGATACGCAAGCCCCTCTGGAAGTTTTCTTCTATGCTAGATTCATCAATGGAATCGTGTTCCAATACGTAGGAGGAAGCCGTCCCAGAATCTGCCCTTGACCCCTTACGTTCAGCCTCCGAGTGTCTGTTCCTTGTATCAACGTTGGAGGAGAACTCCTTTTGAGCGGCTAATCTAGCAGCATCCGCATAAGATAACTCCAGAAGGTTGATGTTCACAAACTCATCATCGATAGTATTATCCATCGATACGTTAATCAGTTTACCTTCGCTAGTTGGATTTTCGATCACGAAACTCCGGGGTATCTCCCCTGGATTTGGTGCTTGAGGTCTGCTAGATCCAGAAAACCAGGATATGAATTTTGACTTGAGCATTGAAGATGTATGCGTATGGCTTCAAACTATTTGTGAATAAATTCAAAAATACCGTCCGATAGCAACAAACAGACCACGGTGTGTTGTAAAGTTTGGAGTATTAGGAATATTTGTTTATGACTGATAGCAGCCTTTTTGTGGGCGGTCGTGGCGTCGGTTAATTAAATCATAGGGGGGTTACTAGCGCGGGCCCCTACGTGTCGTCGTGCGTTTGGTACCGAATAATGGTCATTACCGCGGTCACATATATAGCAGCAGTCCACCAAAGTGTCGTATTAGCTACCAGGAAGGGCGCATTTTCGGCTGAAAATGTGGACGAAAGGTCACTATAAGGGCGCTGTAATAAATAAACTTCACAGTTGCCGCATCAGTCTTAAGTAGCTTGGCTCAGGCTCATATCAATGGTTAAAAGTTGCTAATTTTGTTGGAGTCACGCTTGAAGCACATGTTTATGACAACAAAACAATAACTTTAGATAATAAAGCCAAAGGGGTAGTGTATACCCACAAAAAGTACCCAGGACGTGAAATATTGCTAATGATGAACTAATGACGGTAATGCCGTATGCAAAACTTCAACTTCACTTGGACACCAGCGATGGAGACCACCTGAATGGACTAGCGGGTAGTATAACCCTCGTAGAAAGGGGCATGAGCACTTCCTTAACACACTTCAAGAGAATTGTAATGTGATGTATGACAAAGTCTCCAAGTAATTGTACCATCTGCTCTTCAACATTGACTTTACCTTCTATGTAGCCAGGATAATTGAAAACGTAAAACATGTGGTTTAACCGAAGACCTAAAGTTACACAAGCCTCTTCTTCTCCGAGTAGCCTGGATGATATCTCTAAAATTTCTCTCTTCAAAAAATTTACGTCCCACTCATCATCCTTTATCTCATTAAGAACAAATAAGATAATTGCAGGAAGTAAATTTAAATACTCAAAAAGTTCATGGTTAAGATTTGCAAAAGCTCGTTTCACTGGTTCAGGACTAAGTACCTTTTCAAATTCTTCTGGACCAGGGAAAGCCAAATAGAAAAGATTTTCTGAAAAATATCTATCCCATTTACGTGTACACCTTATCAATTGGTTTTCCCATTCTTTTTCCAATTTCTTGTCTGTCAATAACTCTGCTCTTCTTTTGGTATTAAAACCAGGTAATTCCAAAATAGGGGTCTTGTATTGGAATGAGCTTACATCTTTCAAGTATGCTAACTTCACCTTGTGACGATTTTCCATCAAAAAGTCATGAACAGCATTTGTGAAATCAAACCAACTCTCAGGAAGAACGAAACCCCAAATTTTTAGCTCCTGAGAATACAAACTTGAATCACAAATACTGTGAAACTTTTCAAATTCTTTGAATCTTGAATCTATTGTGGACAAGTACCGTATTTCAAATTCAAAGCAACTGAACAACTTGGAAAGTATAACTATGGCTTCGGAAGTGGTGTGCATCAAGTCTTCGAATACATACAATATTCCACCAAAGATATCACAGAGCAAAGTAAATATCTCTCCAGGCCGGGCAATAGAAGACCTACGGAAATGTAATATCTCAATGTACTTGATTATGAACTCCTTTCCCCTGCCATTGTAGTTCCTGTAAGCATAAGCAGCCACTAGCATCCTATCCCACGGTAATAAACGGGTCTCCCCAAGTGATTTTGACGGGAATAGGAACTCTAGCCTAGATTTATGTATTTCAATGGGATGACCTTGCAACTCGAGTTCTGTCAATACGTTATCCACCCACCACTCCTGTATCATGCTATCTTGTACATATTGTTCATATTTCAAATTGAACAAATCGAATACCAACTTAGTCACTCCCTTATCCGTCAAACTAAATTTTGGCCACTTAATTGAAGGCCTAAATAATGTGTGAAATTTGTTACAGGCATCTTCATAGTCGAGGTCATCGAGATTGAAATACTTGAAGACGTCTTCTTCGTTCTCGATTCTGTATCCCATAGATAAATTTTCCATTTGCTTCCTAATGCCTCTGGATTTGAGTGCTTCAAAGTCAACATTCACCAGATCGTAATCATATGAGACAAACTTAACTGTAAAATTTTCGTTCATTGTTAAGTTGTAAAGGGCATCTTCGGGTATTGGGATACCAAAGTCTCTATAGAAAACAAATTCATCAGATTCATTGAGCCTTTTTTGGACATAAATGAAGTCTGTGTCTTTTTCGAAAGCACAAAAGTGAAACAGTTTGATAATATCTCTAAAACGCAAGGGTTTGTTAGAGAAATCCTTGGCCCAAACCTTTTCTGAAACACGGGCCCTCCTTCCATCGACTTCAACTACTTCCTTTCCCTTCATTGTTATAGGGATACCAAAAGAATCAACATATTCAACTTCCGGTGTTTTGGGTATTTTGGAAGCCGTTATGGGAGTCTTAACTGGGTGAAAGGAATCGGTTTCCGCTAGTTTGTTCGTCCCATTCGGGAAGGCCAGTTCAATTCCTTTGTCCTGTTTTCGTGGTTTGTCCTCTTCAATGTCTTGTTTTTGAGCGTTTGAAAATGAATCCGACCTGTTCAGGTGAGAGTATCCGTTAGGACTTGATGATAAACTCAAGCGCTCCTCGACTGCAACAAGCCTTTTCTCTAGATTGTCAAAAGTGGCAAAAACAGTAGGAAACACTTCATTGGAGAGCCTATGAAGTAATTCATTAGTCTCGTCAATTTTTTGTTCAAGCATTGTTGCAATTTAGTGAAAACCTTTATGAATTTTTCACTTTTTCTCACTATCTTAAAGTGAGCTTAACCATCATCATTCTTCCCATTTTGCAAAACATCTCTTTAAATTCCTTAGCCCCCCACTCTTATAGATAACCTTCTTTTTTTTTTACAGGAGGACTTTTAGTCGTTTACTGGTTCTCATATTGTGGAAAGTCACTTTTACTTTATAAACTGTATGCTCTTAGTAGCCGCATTTCGATGCGAAGTTCAAAATCAACAAACCAATGGAGGGTTGGAGTGAAGCGTCTAGACTGTCGCTTAATAGTCCCATTGGGTCTATCACATTTGATAATCAGAGTAACTTAATTTGGACTGGTGATTGTGATGGCTACTTGAACGGCTATACTTCAATTCCTAATGGTTTCAATGACCAAATATCACTTTACCCTTATACCAAGTTCCGATCAAGCAACGATACCAGTGCCATTTCCCAAATTGTGGCTGGAAATGATAGGATATTATCATTATCATCGGGGAATATTAACATCAATAACAAAAGAGGGATCCCTCTTGCCAATTTGGACACTCATTTGAACAGCTCCTTCAATGGGTTCAATTGCATGGCCTTGAACGATGTGAGCAACGAGTTAATCATCAACAAAACGGGCAGTTTGTTCAAGGTAAACCTCCATGACCCGAGAACACTACAAGGTTTCAATTTTAATGATAGTCTCACGTTTGTGGATTATCTGTCTAAATTCTTGACTTTGGGTAAGGTGGATGGGTCCGTACTTCTATTTGATCAAAGTTCTAATAGGGTGATCAAGGACTTTACTGGTCATAGTAATGGCTTGAGCGATATGGACATCAACGGCGATTACCTCGTGACGTCGGGTTACTCATTGAGGAACAACACGTTTTTCGTAGATCCATTAGTAAATTTGTATGACTTGAGAATGATGAAAATGCTTCCTCCAATATCATTCCCATTTGGGCCATCTTTTGTCAAATTTCACCCCAAGCTCCCCAATTTAATCTTAATTGGTTCAAAAGCAGGTAACTTGCAGTTTTTGGATATCTTCAATCAGTCTAATTTTCAAATGTATCAAGTAGACTTGATGAATAGTTCCAATTTCATTTCGAACTTGAAAATGAGTGATAACGGAGAGTTTATTTGTTTCAACGATAACTTTAACAACTTAATATTGTGGGGGTTCAATAATAGCAAAAAGTTTGTGAATTATCCTGTCGATTTGGAAACCCCCTCAGTAACTAACGAGACTACGAGGAACCTTCCTATTGATGATGACCAAATACCCTTGAATGTTGTCGGTGTCCCATTTTATAAAGACTTGTTATTATCAAATTATGGGTCAAACTTGATCTTCACAAAAGAAAACAGTAAGTTACCGTTAACTTATGACGCCGATATACCCCATTTGAAGTTCATGGATAACATCTTTGATTCAAATTTCAACAAATATGCCTCTTTGGACAAGACTCAAAATCGTGATTTGATTCCATTTATCAGTGATTCTAGTACAAGATTCAATGATTATGCATTTACAAAAGTCCCTCACTGTTATTCAAAGTTGTTGATAAAATACTCAAAGTTTGGAATAGAGGATTTTAATTTTGATCTCTTCAACAAATCTCGGTTTAGTGGCTTAGAGAATAATCTAGATAATTCTTACTTGAATTCTTTACTACAGATTTATAAGTACCAATCCAACTTTCAAAATCTAGTTCTAAAAAATTTGTTCAACGAATGGTTACCCAATGACCGTGCAACTATCTTAGACCAGAACAATTATAAAGGCTCGTCTCTCTTGAATGAGTTGGGTTACTTGTTTGACATGATCAATAAAGCCAAAGGTAAGAACGTCAGAATAACAAATTTTGCTGAGTTTTTGAATTCAGTGGGTCCTCCAGACCTTTTGAACGCTGATGAACTAAAATCTGTCAACTCTCAGTCGTTGAAGAATAAAATTTTGAAATTTAACACCTTTTTTTTGACCAAGTTGTTGGAAGATTTTCATCATCAGGATTCTTTTTGGAAAGAATTCTCGTCTTTGATGCTATTCAAATTTGTACTCGGAGATCAGGTGAATGTAGCTGCCAATGCTAATTTATTCCCCACGTCCAACAAGGACTTCAGCATCATTGAGCACTTGAACTTCACTTACAGCAGCATTGTTCATTTACCCGCTATCCTATCAATCAATGTTAATTTGAACAACAGGAATTTCAAATCGTTGAGTTCCAATTGGCTAAAGGAGTATATTCATACCGAGAAAATCCAGAACTTCATCCGATTTTCTGGAGAGCCCAAAAACTTCAGAAGTTACAAGTTACTCGGTTATGTTTGCGAAATAAGTAATGGACCAGAAACATCTATTGGCAATCATAATTTGGTGTCATTCGTTAGAATTGGAGACAAGTGGTATTTGTTTAATGATTTCCTTGTTACAGAAATAGAAAGACTGGAAGTCTTTAACTTCCAAAAAGATTTCAAGAGACCTTTGATACTAATATATGAATACTGGAACCACGAGAAGTTTTTTCATATCAAACAAGAAGACTACCCTCTTATGAATGATAGCATTTTGTACAAAGATCATTTTGCGTTGGGAATCAGGGAAAATTATGCTAAACAATACAAACTATTGACTAAAACTAATCCACCCCAAGCTGGTAGTTTAATAGCCATCGATGCTGAGTTCGTGATATTGGAGGACGAGAAAGTTGAAATCAATGCTTCCGGGATCAAGAATCTTATTCAACCGAAGAAAATGTCACTCGCCAGAATTTCAGTGGTCAATGCACATGAGGAGCCTTTCATTGACGACTACATCATCCATACTCAACCAATCAAAGACTACATCACCTCTTTTTCAGGTATTGAGCCAGGCGACTTGGATCCTGTCAACTCTACCAAGAATTTGGTCACGCTTCAAACCAGTTATCGTAGGTTATGGTTACTTTTGAATCTAGGTTGCATCTTCATAGGTCATGGGTTACAAAATGACTTCAGAACAATCAATATCCACGTTCCGAAGAGTCAGATCAAAGACACCTCAGAGCTTTTCTTTCTTTCTGAATTCAAGAGGAAGCTTTCCTTGAAATTCTTGTCCTACGCAGTCTTGGGAGAAAAGGTCCAAGTGGGGAATCACGATTCTATAGAAGATGCTAGATATGCACTCAAGTTGTACAAGAAATACATCGAGCTAGAGAGTGCAGGGGAATTAGGTAATACTTTGGATGCAATTTACCTTGAAGGTCAAAGATTGAAGTTTAAGGTTCCGGAATCTTAGCTTCGTAGGTATATAATATAAACTAGAAAACCACAATAAGCAAAAGCCTTGTATCGGTTCTGACCCAGGAGGTTCTTTATTATCGTGGTGCGCATTTTACAAAGATTTGGTAGAAAGGCTAAAATGGCTCCAACCGAAGATTCACCACCCCGAAACGGGAACAGCGACAATTACAACATAGCCGGAAATCCTGATGGGAAGTTCACTTCCTCTGATGAAAAGCGTCTCACGTCTGAACCAGATAACAAAGGAAAAAAGAGTGGAAAACCCAAGCTACATTCTCGGACTGCCTCGTACAACAAGATTAGCTCTTTGAGCAGACCCAATTTGAATAGGTCTAAATCCACCGATGGTGTGATAAGAGTGAAAAGGAATAACAGATCATTTACAAAACTTACAAATCTTCACCCGCTTACCAAGACACTATCTAACCAATCCTTGAAATCTACAAAATCCAATTCATCCTTGAAAAATTTGGGAGCCTATGCCCATGGAGGTGGATTGAAACTTGGTGCTAAACAAGGGAAAGCCATCTTAAAACTTAATGAAGATAATGAAGACTATGAAGACTTAGATGATAACGAAAATGCAACTGGAAACACAGTAAAAGATGATGAACTTGAATATGTTGACAATGAAACTGAAGTCAAGGGACTCGGTCTGGACAAAACTAAGCCCCCTCAAGAGAGCTTTCAAGCTATACCACTACAGCAAGTATTCCAGAGCGCTCTTGATCAGCCTCAATACGTTAATGGTGGAGACTTGAAGAATCAACTACAACAAACTGTTGCCGAACGCGACGATAAGAATAAAACACAGGGGCCACCCCAATCTGGATTAGTCTACGAAAGCGACCCTCATCCCCAGGAGCCCAGACTTGAGCCTCGCAGTGTCAAAGCAAATCATAAGAATACTGAAGAATCAGGAGGGCATGTGAGACAATTAGATGAAATGACGCCCTCAAGTAATCTTTATGGTGGGTCTCTTTTCTTATCGCAGTCAACGGGATTAGTGAGAAAGATCGACCCAACAGGAGGAGGGGACGGGATCGGTGGTCACTATGATTCAGCGGCGAATAGCCATGATTCTAGAAGCATGTCTTTCCAATCCCAAGCAATTAACATGAACCAAAGTGCTGCGGAGCCTGTAGTTGTCAATAAAAATGCCATCAAAGAAAATTCTTATCAACCTAACCAAACTATCTTTAATAACTTGCAGAGGACCAATAGTCAATATGTGAACTCGAAAAAACAGAGCCATAACTCAGATACCAGTATTTCCGGTCAGTCAACTCAACACCAACACCTGCATGTTAATATGAACCTCAACGGAGCTAATAATTTTTCAAACTTTTTGGCTAACAAGTCTAACTTGAAGGAGTCCAATGACAATAGAACTCAACAAAGATTGTGGTTGCAAAGAGAGAACTCACTCATGGATTTGAGTTTAGATAAAAACCAAATAGCTAACCTTTCTAGCTTGTCTTTGAATAACTTGATGTTCAGTCACAATTATCAGAGTAATCTCAACTTGACTCAGCTCAACACTCCAAATGCGGTGGCTCCTTTGACTCCTGGATTCAACGAGCAACTGCTTCCTCAGTCTTCTGGGACCGTATCAAATGAAGGTGCCGGGTCTGTGAATAATATGCATGGGTTATTGATGATGCTTCAGGGAGGGCAACAGAATCCTATTCAATCGAGAGTTGAATTCGAAAGGTTCAATAGAGAATATTTGAACGTCAGAAGATATATGAATCCTGTCGGTGAAAGCCTTAGTAGAGTTCAAAATCATACTATCAAAATCTCCAAACATGGTAAGAAAGATCAAGGTTCAAGGTTGAATAAGGATGGTAATACATTTGAGGAGTTTTCTCCGAAGTTCAAAGAGAAGGAACAAGAAGTCCACAATGCTATTCACAAAGTTTGGCAAGGAGCCTTGCTACTGACAACTTCTCTTAGAAATCAGCAAATGCAACAACAACAACAGCAACAACAACAGCAGCAGCAGCAACTTCAACTGCAACAACAGTCCTATTCACATTCCCCAGAGCAATTCCAAAGACCTCTGATCCAGAGAATTTCCTCACAAAATCGATACATGAATTTGAGGAACCCGCTATCTCAAACACCAACCACTAGAGCTGTTAAATTGGCTGCACAAGCACAAGCCGCTCAACCTACCTCATTCAAGCAACCACATAATGGCATATCACATTGAATTTTTTTACTAGAAGTATATATTACATACTCCAATACTATTTACAAGGCATTACTTATAATAAATACTCAATACTCAATACCCAATAAGATATCATGCTCTGCTGTTTAACCTTGTCTCTGTTTGTGCTTACCATTTGACTTACAGTAAACATATACCCTACCCTTTCTTCTGACCATGTAACAATCCTTACAGAACTTCTTTACTGAGGTTCTCACTTTAAAAGATCTCACTGGGTTAAACGATCCTAATACTCCAGGTGAATTTATCAAGGAACTATTCAAGAAAAAATACGGCCTCATATTCGAAAAGCCTTTCGTCATACCATGCCCTGCAGCTGCCAGGGCCAAGTTCTTAATCAATGAGGTAACCCTAAACATTGTGCCTCTCTACGTTTAGGATAAAAATTTTTGTGAGGAATAATCTCATTCGTGCTTGCACCGAGCCGCCTTTTTTCAACGAAATCAGACACGTCGAAGAGTTGAAACTTTCAAAACAACTATAGGAACAAGGAAAGAAAATGTCAACTTCCACCTATAAGAAAGGGGATCCGTATTCCAACATGGCTGCACCTGATAAGATGACGATCTTTCAAGAGTGTTCCCAACAGTTCAATGCCACTCCCGTCAACGCTAAAAAGTGTAGACAGTTATTAGCCCAATTGTTGAGATTGATTTACAGTGGTGAACGGTTCCCGTCGCAAGAGTCCACCACTCTATTCTTTTCGATCTCCAAGTTGTTCCAACACAAAGATGCATCCTTGAGGCAATTGGTCTACCTCACAATCAAAGAATTGTCCTCCACTTCTCAGGATATTTTGATGGTCACATCTTCGATTATGAAGGACATTCAAAGTGGTGATTCGATTTACAAGCCGAACGCTATCAGAACGTTATCTAAAGTTTTGGATCCTACGACTGTTTCTTCTGGAGAACGTTTGTTCAGAAACTCCATTGTTGACAAGAATCCTATTATCTCGTCTGCGTCTTTGATTTCATCTTATAATTTATTGCCTATCGCCAAAGACGTCGTGAAAAGGTTTACTAATGAAACATTGGAAACTATTCTGTCTTTCAAACGGTTCCCTCCAGATCAATTCCAATTACATGAGTACTATGGAAGTGCTACCACAAACTTACCAAGTACAACCTACATGTATCAATACCATGCTTTGAGTTTATTGTATGAATTGAGGAACCATGATAAAATGTCTTTGATGAAATTAATCACTTCTTTGAGTGATGGTTCTTCGTTGAAAAATTCCTTAGCGGTAATTCAATTGATCAGATTTATCAACAAGATTTTATTGGACGATAATTCATTACTTCCTCATTTGTTACCCATTTTAATTAACTTCCTCAAACATAAGTCTGACCTGGTGGAATTGGAAGCTTGTAAGACCATTATCGGGTTACATAATTTGGTAAGCAAAAACGACTTTACCAATGTCGTGAACACTTTACAAAAACTCTTGACTGTTCCAAGAACTGCTACGAGGTTCGCCGCAATCAGACTCATCAATAAAATTTCGATTAAGCATCCAAGAGAAGTCATTACTGTTAACCAAGAATTGGAGGACTTGATTAATGATCCAAATAGATCTATCTCAACTTTGGCCATCACGACCTTGTTAAAGACTATTGGCAGTGGTACAATTGAATCTGAGAGTACTATTGAAGTGGGAGGTGAGAGTGTTGATCGATTGATTAATAAAATGACTTCCTTGATGGATGAAATTACTGAAGATTTCAAGGTTGTTATTATCGAAGCTATTGAAAACTTAGCACTCAAGTTTCAGTCGAAGCACAAAAAGTTGGTAGCGTTTTTATCTGACCTATTGAAAGACGAAGGTTCTTTGGAACTTAAATCGTCAATTGTGGATACATTTTTTGATTTAATCAAGTTTTTCAAAGATGAGACTGCTAAACAAACTATCTTGATGAATTTATGTGAATTTATTGAAGATTGTGAGTATACTGAATTGTCAGTACGTATAGTACATTTACTAGGTGACGAAGGCCCGGCATCCACCAATCCATCTTATTATATCAGACATATTTATAACAGATTAGTTTTGGATAATTCGATTATCAGGTCTTCTGCGGTCATTGCATTATCCAAGTTTGGTATTATCTGTGGTGGAGATGTGGCTACGAATGTTAAGATATTATTGAGTAGATGTTTGAATGACGTGGATGATGAAGTGAGAGATAGGGCAACTCTTTCTTTGAAGTTTATTGAAAACAATGAGAAAAAATTGATTGTTAATGAGTCCCGTTATAATTTGTCGTTGTTGGAGAACAAGTTATCTCATTATTTGAGCGAACTGGATTTCAACGAGAAGTTTAAGATTGACGAGATTCCTCTCCTCTCAAACGAAGAATTGAAATCTAAGGAGTTTGAAGATAAATTGAACAAATTGGAAAAAAGTGATGAAATTGAAGCTGAGCAACTTGCTCAAGGGTCTAGCACAAATGATCGGGCGGATCAGTCCAATGACTTGTTGAAACAGCAGCAATTCGAACAAGAAATAGGTCAAGTCGCCGAATTCGAATCGTTTGGAAAGTTAACAAAGTCTTCACTCAAACCGGTATACTTGACTGAGCGTGAAAACGATATTGTTGTTACAAGTCACAAGCATTTCTTCTTTGACACGAACAAAGTTGTGTTACAATTCAATATTACTAACACTGTGTCACGGTTGGTCGCACAGGATGTTTCTGTCATCGCAATCCCAGATAATACGAAATATAGTGAGGAATTCATATTATCCGTGGATGAATTGAAACCAAATGAAACCGAAACGGTATACGTCAGCTTCAATAGTCCAAGCATGAGCAATAATGAGTTAATTTGTGTTTTTGGTAATACTTTGAGCTTTACCGCTAGAGAGATTATTGATGATGAAGGTAACTTCGATAGGGATGATGAAGGCTGGACCGAAGAATATCAGATTGGAGACTTGGAAATATTACCCGGTGATTTCATTAACCCATTATACAATTCTAACTTTGATAATCTATTCGATCAAATGACTAATGAGCAATCCACCGTGGTTCAATTGAAGGGTATTTCCAACTTAGAGGAGGCAATTACTAAATTGAGAGAAGACTTGAACATCTTAGCATTGGATGGTACTGAGTATGTTCCCGAAGGATCCAATTCTCATATCTTGAAATTATTAGGGAAAGATATCTGGGGTGGTAAAGTTGGTGTCTTGGTTAGATTAGCCTCAACGGGTGGTAAGTTGGTAGCTAAGTTACAAATCAAAGCTGAGACTGATGGGTTTGCCGAAACTATCGCCGACGGGATGTATTGAATATATTGAATTTGGATAGTATAGTTTGTAATCAACATTCTTATTTCACTTAAAAAGTATGACATTCGAAATTATCTGGGTCAACATAAACTTAGTATCGGTATACTCCAATGTCTGTCATTTCTCCTCATAATTTCAGTTGCTTGTCGTATTACGGTGGTATACTTCCGTACATTGTCACCCCTTTCCTCTTCATCTCGGAGATACTACTATGGGACATCCTCGCCTGTGGTGCGCGATAGAAAAAGGATGACTCGCGGGCGGTATTACTATCGGCTCTTCGGGGTTACCCCATAAAAAAGGGTCACCTTGTAGATCAACTTATATTTTAATCATAAATATTCCTCTTTTTTCATTTTCTTCTTCCACTTGTAGTTATCCAAATTCAATAATATGTCTCATTTCAAAAGAGCCTTTCAAACTCCATCCAATTCCTTTTTGCCTTTAGGATCAGAGGTTAATGCACCATTTGTAATTCCTAGTGTCTCGCCAACGACTTCTCCAATATTAGCCCCTCTTGTAGAGGGGCCTCTCGATGGAGTAAGGGGAAGACTCAATTCTGTGATCGAATTGAATTGATCCCTTATCATGAACTAATGTGTTATGCATTTGGGGTAATGGGGTAACGGGATTCGGATTGAGACGCAAATATTTCTAGTACATTTTTATATTATTCAATTCATATACAATTCAAATTTTACAATTCATTCGAGAGAATGATAGTCTATATACATTTACTCGCATGGGCATTGCACCCCTGTCTTGACTCTTAGAAGAAAGGGTAGAATTCATTATACTTTTTAGTATAGTACAATGTGGATAATGTACCCAAGCCCAATAACATTAGTGGGATTGACTTCTTAAATTGAGTGCTTGAGGACCTCTTCAACCCAGCCAACATCAAGACAGAACTGGATCCTAACGCAAGCTCCAAACCCCAATCCTGGTTTTGCTTCAAAAGATATCCCGCAGTACCATATAAAACAGTGAATGCAGTACCGGCCACCAATGATGGTACAGAGCCCTTTTTAATGTATCCCATGACACCTCCAACGGCGCATAAGCCTGCTAATGTAAATGATGGGTGTTCCATGTCGTGATGTGAAAATATTGTCTGAGGGAATTTAGGCGTTGAGTAGTGGAGACTCTAAACAATAGCGTCGCGTGTATTTACCGGAACTCTACTTATTGGACTCTAACCTCTTGAATACGTCGGGGCAATCATCACCATTCACAGCTTCAAAACACTCAGGTTGGATAGTGAACCGCCCTTGCTTTTCTGAAATAGCGAATTGAACAACTTTTAAAAGGTGATACAAAGTGCTTAGAATTGGCACATTAATGTGGTTACGCTTAGCTATATGTAAAGGAGTACCCAAAATAACTTCCACTTCCATAGACTGATTCTTTTCTTTATCTATTTGCATAGATGGCCGGTAGAATCTGCCATCGCTTGCATGAAGAATTGTATCTATTCTGCCCTCATCAAGAGTATAGCCCTCAGATCTTGCAACTGCTGCTATTTCACGAGATATGCTATGGAAAAAATCGGTGCCTAGAGCTATATGGCACCTGGTAACGTCAGTATCGGTGAGCGCACAAACGGTATTGTAAACTGCATTATAGCATAATTTGTACCACCTAGCCAACTCAACATTTTCATCGATGGTCACCTTCGAATCATCTCTTCTGTATGCATCTACAAATCTTTCGAAGACAGGCTTAGCTTCTTCAAGCGACCAATTGTTTGCCTTGAATATGCCTAGTTGAAGGACATCAGGTGCAATGTGCCAGACCTTATTACCATACTTCCAGGCTCCAGTCATCGAAATGCCTGAAATCACCAAGTTACGTGGAAATCGTTCAAGTATTGGTATTTCAATCCCCAAGCCATTTTGTATCAAAACGATACATGTACCGGGTTTGATTACAGGAGATATCAAATCGACGGTTGGAAGACTTGAATCCGGAAGGTTCTTGGTTGCGACAACGACGTAGTCGAAATACTCATGCACACAATCGTCTACCAGCTCATACGCGCACTTGGGTTTATAAAAGGTCTTGCCGAAGGCAACTGAATCAAACTCCAAACCATTTGTTTTAAAATCCTCATCTTGTCTTCTTACAACCACGTAGACATCTACTTTGCCGCTTAGATCCAATGTGATGGCAGCCACGGATCCAAGCCCGCCGAGGCCCACAATAAGAACTTTGGGTTTCATCATCGGTTATAAAGAGCGAATAGAGAAAAATTCATGCCTCGTTGGACATACACGACCAATCACTCGATCTAAAGTGCCCACTAATTCGACTATCCTGAACCTTCCGGGTTTAGGGTGTTATAAGGCGAAGTGTTGGACCAAATAACGGTTGTTTTTTTTTTTCAATATGAACCACGCTTGGTTTGAACTATCTTAATTCTCATAATAGTTAATCGGTAGAATTACCTAACTGGGTAGTGCTTTTAAATAGATGAGACATGAAGTAGGGAAGATTTCTTCAGTTGATTGAGTGTCCAGAGAGATAAGAGTTCGGAGAAGCTTTTCTTGAAAATCGCTAGATACTCTCGACCAAAAAATTCAATTTGTATTTGTGAAGCCTGACACGCCCCGTCATCAGTTTGGTTGATGTCTTCCAAACTTTCGATGCTTTAAAATTTTTTATCTCGCGTAAATTTCTGTACAAGAGGGTGAAACTGTTTTTCGAGCTGGCGGAAAAAACGTAATTAAAACGGATTATTTCGAAATCTCGTTGGTAACCTGTAGTATCTAGTAAAATGAATCCTTTTGTGACCTCTTAGCATCTCGGTTTTGACGCTCTGTTCTCAATCTGTAAGCTTCCGAGTAAACTTTCAGGGCAAGCGCCCAGTTTTTCCCTTTCTCGCTGTTGATCTCACGGTGGGTTCTCAAACCATTATTGGAAAATCAGTGTAGTGGAAACAATTTCTGAATTCAATCAGGGAAGGCGAGTTAGTGGATTTGTAAAACTTAGTTTTTTTTTAATAACTTATCTTGCAAATCATGAACATCTCATCTATGCTATCTGACGATTCTGTAACAGTCAATGGAAACGGATCGTCTTTACCACCTACGCTGAATAATGTCCAAATTAAAAATCCCGACACTTTGGCTAATGATACCAACGGGAAGCATGATGACGAAGTCTGGAAGCCTGAAATTGACTTCCACAACCACCCAGTAATAGAAGCTTCACGTGAAAGAGTACCCGGAGATATCTCACTTGATGATAGGACTAATGTATTGAGTGCTTTCTTACCTTCTAATTTCAAAGAGTCAGATATTGTCCAAGCTCAAGTCGACTACGATTACCTTGAATTCATCCAGCAAAAGCTTTCTAGAATGTCAGATATTGACAAAAGATTGATCGCCTTGAATAATGCTTCCAGCGTGGATGAAGAATTGAGGTTTCGGCAAAGCAAGTTGGTAAATGATGAGTACAACCAATTGACCTTGAACAAAATGTACGTCGAAAATAAAGAGGGAATTTTTGCCCCAGGTAGCTCAAGATTTAAAGCGTCTTCTACGAGAGCTGGTGCCAAAAGGGTCATGAAGAAACAGCCACCGAAAAGAGGCACTAAAAGACTCGTCATCGACACCGAGGATGATAAATATATAGACGACGTGGACTTTACCGGTGATGATAGCAAAAAGAGAAAGAGGCGCCTTGCACCTAGGAGCAACGTCGGTGATTTGGGTAAAATAGACGAATTTCCCAAAGCATCGATCGATGAATCAGATTCAGCTAAATCCCAAAACAATTCCAAAGAAGAGAAGTTCGTCGCTAAGCAATACGAAAATGTATTTATCTCAATTTGGAAAGATCTATCCCGGAAGGATGGTCCCAAAGTGAGTAGGATGATGCAACAAGCAACTCAATCAAGGTTAATCAACTTGAGGAAAACAAGCATATTAGCCGCTAGAGAAGCTAAAAGATGGCAACTTAAGAATAACAAGAATCAGAAAGATTTGAGTTCAAAGGCCAGAAGAGCCATGAGGGAGATGTTCAATTTTTGGAAGCGAAATGAACGAGTGGAAAAAGAATTACGTAAAAAACATGAGAAAGAAATACTAGATAAAGCTAAGCGCGAAGAAGAAGAAAGAGAAGCAAAGAGGCAATCGAAGAAGCTTAACTTTTTGATTACTCAAACGGAATTATATTCTCACTTCATTGGTAAAAAGATCAAAACTAGTGAGTTTGAAGGCAATGACACCGACCCTAATTTGCCTAGTGCGCCAGCAAATAACGATTTCGACAAATTATCAGGAGCTTTAGGTAAAGCCACCGATTTCAAGAGCATTGATTTCGATAACGAGGATGATGAAAGTTTACAAAAGGCTGCAGCTGCTAATGCACAATTGGCTTTGGATAATGCAAAGAGCAAAGCAAACGAGTTTAATGAAACATTCGCTAAGGACTCAGACACAAACGGTGAAGAGATGAATTTCCAGAATCCGACTTTGATGGGTGATATCAACATTCCACAACCACAATCCTTGAAATGCACATTGAAAGAGTATCAACTTAAGGGTCTCAATTGGTTGGCAAACTTGTATGAACAAGGTATCAATGGTATACTTGCAGATGAAATGGGTTTGGGTAAAACTGTGCAGTCCATCTCCGTTTTATCATATTTAGCCGAAACACATAATATTTGGGGTCCTTTTTTGGTTGTAACACCGGCATCTACCTTACATAATTGGCAACAAGAGATTACCAAATTTGTTCCAGATTTCAAGGTTTTGCCTTATTGGGGTAATGCCAAAGATAGAAAAATATTGAGAAAGTTCTGGGATAGAAAGAATGTCAGATATACTAAAGAGTCACCTTTCCATGTCTTAGTAACCAGTTATCAATTGGTAGTTGCCGATGCTGCTTACTTCCAGAAAATGAAGTGGCAGTATATGATTTTGGACGAGGCACAAGCCATCAAGTCTTCGCAGAGTTCTAGATGGAAGTCCTTGTTGAGTTTCAACTGTAGAAACAGATTGTTATTAACGGGAACTCCAATTCAAAACTCCATGCAAGAACTATGGGCTTTGTTACATTTCATCATGCCATCATTGTTTGATTCTCATGATGAATTTAGTGATTGGTTTTCAAAAGACATAGAAAGTCACGCTCAATCGAACACACAATTGAACGAACAACAATTGAAAAGGTTACATGTCATCTTGAAACCATTCATGTTAAGGCGTATCAAAAAGAACGTTCAAAGTGAACTTGGTGACAAAGTTGAGATCGATTTATTCTGTGACTTGACCAATCGCCAAAAGAAATTCTACCAAATGTTGAAGTCTCAGATATCAATAATGGATTTATTGGAATCTGCAAGTGGTAGTAAAAGTGATGATGACTCTGCTCAAACATTAATTAACTTGGTTATGCAATTCAGGAAAGTTTGTAATCACCCAGATTTGTTTGAAAGGGCAGATGTTAAATCTAGTTTTGCCTTTTCTCGTTTTAGCGACACTTCTTCTTTCTTGAGAGAATCGAATAACCTAGAGTTATCTTACACCACCACAAACCTCATCGAGTATAACCTTCCAAGGTTAATATATGATGAGTTGTTATCTCCGGGGTATAATAGCGACTTCGGAAGCAGAAGAAAGATCGAAGGTTTGTTCAATATTTATGATCCAGCTAACCAAAGCGACGACACCGGCAATCCGTTGAGATTTGTGAACAAGTCTCAATCCGAAGTGAACACATTGGCTCATCAAGATATAATAACGAAATGCATCAATCACAAACAGTACACGGATATGAACTATACTGAAGTAAACAGGCTCAATTATGTTTACGAGAATGAGTTTTTGCCTCAAAATAAAATGCTTCTAATATCAGAATTCAATGACAAATTTTCTATTGTCAGTAATTCTACGCATATGAAGGAACTATACACTGTAAGGAGGAAAGTTTTTGAAGATCTAAGAATCAATTCATTGGATCCAGCTGCGGAACCTATAGCTGCTGCTCCCCCTATCGAAATCAATTGCATAGGAAGTGGATTTAATCACAAGCTTAACGATGTACTCTTCGACCCCAAAATAAGAGCTAGCTTGTACCCCTTGTCCTTAGAGAGTGAATACGATCTCATGAAGAAGCAAGTTCCAGTGCCCAATTACCCTAAATCCGATTTGTTACCATCATCCTTGAACAAATTGATAGACTATTCAAATGTAAGGATGCCCTCCATGAACAGATTCATCACAGAGTCTGGAAAATTAGCAAAATTGGACCAATTGTTGTATGAATTGAAACAAAATGACCACAGAGTCTTGATCTATTTCCAAATGACCAAGATGATGGATTTGATGGAAGAGTACTTGACGTATAGACAGCACGCATATATAAGGTTGGATGGATCATCGAAATTAGATGACAGGAGGGATTTGGTTCATGACTGGCAAAACAAACCAGAAATCTTTGTTTTCTTATTGAGTACCAGAGCTGGGGGTTTAGGTATTAACTTGACGGCTGCTGACACCGTTATCTTCTATGACTCCGACTGGAACCCCACTATTGATTCCCAGGCTATGGACAGAGCTCATAGGTTAGGCCAAACGAAACAGGTCACTGTGTATAGGTTATTGACCAGGAATACTATCGAAGAGCGGATGAGAGATAGAGCCAAACAGAAGGAGCAGGTGCAACAAGTTGTTATGGAAGGGAAGAGTGGGTCAGCTAAGGATGATTCGAAGGAGAAGAAAAAGGATGTTGCTTACTTGTTATTGGGTGATGGTCCAGATGACAAAACTCCCAGTATTACACCGGAGCCAACAAATGCAACTGCCGACCCTACAAATTCTACTACCCTAGAAGAAATGTACCACGAAGGTGAAGGAAAAATGGTGCCCTCCAGTTAGGCACTATGTACAATAAGAAGGAGATAAACTATTTAATTAGGTTTCATCTATACAAACTGTTTACTTTTCTAAAGTTCTCTCTAAGTTTTCCAAGAACGATTGACTCAAAGTCAATTCATTAGCGTTGACGTCATGATCTAGCGATCCGGTTTCTTCATCTCTCATCTCAATATTCTCATTAGGTATTTGATTACGGGTGATACTCTTTGGTTTTGAGTTCGATCGTGTTTCTTCTCTTTTCTCCAAAGCGTAAATTTTGTTTAGGCTCTCTTCTAGTTTCAATTTGAGTTCGTCTCTACTTAAAGAGATATCATCATCTTCTACCGACGTTCCTTGCGTAGAAGCAAAAGTATCCGACAATCCACTGATATTCGAATTCAAAGAATTTATCGAAAATCGGCTGGGCTTTCTCTTTGATAAAGAGTCAAGGGTAGCTTGGTTGAACTCGTATGTAGAGATATTATCATCATATCTTTTCAATGAGGAGCACAGCTTTTTTGCTGTTGTTCCGGTTTCATTTTCAAGAACTGTCAAAAGACTCAACTTCAAGCCATTGGAGAATCGGGTCGAATTGTCGTCCTCCAGCGTGGGCGACTTAGCTGACATCTGGGGAGATTTGAGAGACATAGAATGCTGTTTTTTGTTTCTAGTGTGGAATGACTTTAAGCTAAACTCTCCACTATTTCTCGAGTTTCTATTAGAGTTTGAAGAATTGGAAATGATCTCTTCATTTTCAATGACGTTAAGCTGATGAGAGAATTCCTGCAAACTTAATTTGTATAATTCATTCACAGATTTCAAGTCATCATTGAAGGTATCTAGTATTGTTATCTTTTCGCCAAGCTCGGTCTTATTATCAATCGTTGAACGGTTATATTTCTGGAAAAATTTAAGATTAGTAGTTAATTTCGAAAGTTTTGAAATAAGTTGGTTCAAGTTCGTACTAGTATCATCTGAGCTACTTTTAGATGCAAGTTTCAAAATATCCTCATTTCCGTTCAAGCTGAGACTCGAGCCCATGTTTTGCGTCTTATCGAACTTCTCAAATAGCGAATAGAAACTGGTCATAATGTTATTATAATCATTGAATGTTTCTTCCAATAACAAAAGACGTTCAAACTGAGTCAAATGGCGTGGCTTGTCTATTTCTGGTTTTAATCCATTAAAACAGAACTTGTCAATCACTTTTAATATGAAGAAATTCTTCTCGGTCTTCTCATCAATAGTCAAAAGTTGGCAGATGAAGAACTTTCTATATTCATTGAAGCAGTTAATTCTTGCAACCACTTTGTTTATATCATTGTTGGGGTCACTAGGATCATCTATTGCATCATCATGGCTCTCAGAATCAATTTTGATATTATTGATGATACAATATTTCTCGAGGATGGGCCCATTCATCAATGGAAGAAGTTTAATTATTGATGAGCTCACATTAAGAATCAAAAAGTTCAAAGTATCGTTCAAGTGATTGAAAAACGACTCTAGCTTCGAATTGTGGAATAGCTTAAGGTTTTTCAAATTCATCAAGTTCAGAATCATTTTCTTATTCATTTTGAAATTATTCACCAAAAACTCATTCAACAAATTGGAAACCTTATTCATTTGAATGACTATGAGGAATCTCTTGAACTTTATTATTCTAGTGGATATTATTAGTACTACTTTGAATATTTTGAATTGAGTTCGGGGATTGATTTTATTGGTGAGAGTCTGTTTTAAAACTTGTATCACCAAGAATATGATGTCCAAAACATGGTTCTTATAGTAATATTGTGTGGAGAACTTCAACGAATAGTTTTTTGTAACTATTAACTGTGTGCCATCATCATTGAGGGCTTTATTGAATACGGACTGTTTCATAGTGATCTCAGAAAAGCTCTCTGAAAGAACATTTAAAGCTCGATCATTCTTGGACAACGTCATTGATTCATCCAAAAGGTTGGACACTATGAGGCTGTATTTGAATTTGTCAAAAAACTCTGTTGATAATCGTAGCTTTAAGTATTTGGCGATAAACTTGGAGAAGTTTTGAGTCGTGGGAGGAATTGAGATACCAATTTGGGCATAGTATTCTTGAAAATCTTTTGCCTTGTTAGCTTGGGAATGAAGCTGTGACATCGGCTCTCCACTTGATTTGTCAAATTGATTAGGCGCTATTGAGGTACCAAAGCTATTGAGATTTTCTTCTATACCCCAATCACTCATGGCATTTGTGGTAGTGAGACCTATATTATCACTGATGGCACTTACACTACTCTTCGATACATTCTCTGGTCTTGATCTATATCCGAAATGTTCCTGTTCCCCATTGAAATATGACGCTAATTGGCTAAATTTATCGAAGTTCATCCCATTTGAGGCTCAAAAAAAAAAGCCAAAAGAATGTTGGAAGGGTAAACTAGTTATTAAAAAGGCAACCAAAACTGTGGACGTGGTTCTTTCTTTTATAGGACTTTTAATGTCACGAAGAAGACGTTTAAGGATCAGATAAAAGTTCGTTGTTGGTTACAGATTGGAGATAAGATTTTTGTTTACGTTTGATATACCGCGCATGCAGTACCTACTCACATGATTTTAGTAGGCATATCATTAATGCAATCTGAATGGTTAAAAATATATAATAATACATAAAGATGAAGCTCTATAAATCATGGTTCATTAAAATTAGTTTTGGAAGCTGTACGAACAATGGAATAAGAGTGAACGACTTTCTAGGATAAAAAAGAGTCTCGAACTACTATGTTCAAAATCCGGGACCCGACCCCATAGAACTGAACCAGTCTGATTCCAAAAAAGTATCACCCATTAAGTTGTTTTTAACATCATCGTTTCTTTCTTGTACTACCATATTATTGCCCGATACTGGCATAGATGGTAGCATAGATTGCGGCTTTCCTTGTCTTTGTTGTGGATGCCCCGAGGTTGGAACCGATGCTGGAATAGGCCTAGGTCCTGAATTCGGATTTGGAACCATCTGGTCCATTTGCACCTGCTGGGTCATTTGAGAGGTGTTGTTAGGGGGTCCCTGGGATACCATATGCCCTACTCGTTGTTGCTGCATGTGGGGTGATATTTGTTGAGGCCTATTATGAGAGTTCATCTGCTGTGACATAGGAATTTGCATCGCGGAGCCTAAAGCTTGTGGCATGGGGCCTATACCCTGTTGGGGAATTTGACGAGGGCCTCCGGGAATCTGTTGTTGTGCCTGTTGTACCTGGGCCTGTGCTTGTGCGGCTTGGGCCTGCGCTTGCGCTCGAGCTTGGTTTTGGGCTTGCGCCTGTGCTTGCGCCGCCTGTACCTGTGCTTGCACTTGCTGTTGTCTCATGAGCATTTGCTGTCTCGCCAAAGCTTTTTGTTGAGCTTGTTGAGATTGTGACGCAGGACCGTTAGGTAATTGAGGAGTAACAGGTTGTGATTGTCTACGTTGAGTCTGGGCTTGTTGTTGGAGCTTTTGGTTCTGTTGTTGGAATTGTTGAGTCCTTTGCTGAGCATGATGTTGGTTTTGTTTCATCATTACGAATGGTTTCTTTTGATTATCATTAAATCTGGGGTTTTGGCCATTCACGAGTACGGGACTTTGAAGGTATAATTGTGGGTTAGACTGTTGCTGTAGTTGCTGTTGCTGATTTTGAAGTCTCATTTGTTGCATACGAAGTTGTTGTTGATATTGTAGCATTCCGGCATTGGGTACTTGATTTGATTTAGGAGGGTACATTCCACTATTCGTTACAGCAGAAGCTGGATTTTCGTTGGGTTGCGGCTGGTTTTGAGAAGCTGCTAGCCTATTGGTTGACCCATGGTTAAGGATTTGATTCAAGTTGGGATTGAGACTCGATTGAGAGCTCCAAAGCATATTCCACCACTCAAGGAGAAACGATTCAGACCCGTCGGACGAAGTAGCCCCATTATCAATTTTTCCAAATTCATCTTTGATGGAATACATTTGTCCTATATCACTGTTCGTTTCAATAAGCAACGACTTGGCAGAGTCTTGCATTCCATTCTCCAAGAGGTATATATACAAAAATGCTAAAAGAACTTTTTGATTATCGATTGGGCCTTTTTTCCCCGGTTTATTAGCGACGTAGTGATTTTGAGACTTGTAATTCTGAGATTGGGAAGACTGATTATTCAGAGAATGGTGTAGCGGTTGCTGTCGGTTTCGTGTCAGCTGCTGTTGTTGAGACTGTTGTTGAGCAAGAGCTTGGGCTGAGTTTGGCTGAGCTCGTAACTGTCCGGATTGTGACTGCTGCTGTGTCTTTGGAGGTTGCATTTGCATTTGCTGTTGCTGTTGCTGTTGCTGTTGTGGTTGTGGTTGTGGTTGTGGTTGTGGTTGTGGTTGTGGTTGTGGTTGTGGTTGTGGTTGTGGTTGTTGTTGTTGTTGTTGAAGCCTCTCCGTCAAATTGAACAGATCCATCGGAGAATTGTCGAATATATCATTGCCGAATAGGTTATCGCTCAAGTCAAACTCCAAGTTATTGGAGTCCGTAAGATTCAACAGAGATAACGGATTGGTATCCATGTTGTAATCGCTTTCCGCTTTGGAATTAAACTTGAATTTAGGCTATTCTGCGAAATAATGGAAAAAAGGGTCGCTGAAGTAGTCCTCGCGATGGTCGAGTGCGCAACACTTTTAGCGATACATCAAAGGCAAGTACTTTCTTAACTTTATTTATTCGATAATGTGATTTATAAAATATGCTATGTACTTGGGAAAGGATCATCTCCGAAATTTTCCATATGGTACTCGTTCAAGTTCTGCGTTCATTGGTATCGATAAAAATGAGTCGGGATAATCCTCTTGGTCGAAAATTGGCACCATTCGTTCACCCACTTGTTCATAGTATATCCCATGAATCATGAGGTTTTCGAGTTTGAGGAAAATCAGTGGTAAGAATGATACAATAGGTCGTAGCTGATGAATCACATAGGTTGTAGTTAAATTATCAATATTGAGGTCATCTAGTCCTTGCGGGTCTCCATCAAAAGAGCAGTTGCATTGTTCTTCCCCGTGAAAGTGACTGTGAAGGGTATGTGGAGAACCTTTGAAAATTGGGTAATTGCTATAGTTGTAAGTGTTCTGTTTGATTGGGACACATACTTCTCTATCCGCTTGAAGCTTCCCTAAAATGAAACCTACAAGTATATAGTAAGTTGACTGCAAATCCATCTCTTCCGATCTTTCGTCATCGTCATGTAAAGGATAAAACAAATTTTCCAATTCCTTCAACAAAAGATCACAACCCCGACATTGACACGTGTGTAATAGCGATTCGTAGAAATCCGGCTTGTAGTAAATGAAAGATGTGAGGAAATCTGGTAAATGAAGAGTCTTTAAATTCAATCTTGTTTTGTTGTGGCCCGAAGTAAAAAAACGGAGAAAGAAAGCTTCCATAAGTCTCTCATTCAACCTATTGAGTATAAGCGAGGACATTCCCATAGTATTATCAAACATCTTGAAACCTGGCGTGGAGAGATCAATTGTTAACCTTTTCAAGCCTTTTAAAGAGGTGACAAAGTCACTCAAGGGGGTAAGGTTATTTTCTAAGAGTTGGTGTGGCCTGAGCCACTCCACGTTAGGACATAACTCTAGTTCAAAGCTTTCCAAATTCGGAAGCCCCCGATAATCCTCTGAATATCTAGTGAAATCATCGAAAAATCTCAGAAAACAATCACAGCTGTTATTCCTGTGTTCGTTACAATCTATTTTCAAACACAAGTTAGTCAAATTACTTATATCAACTTTCTCTTCAATCAACCTGAAGCTTAATTTCTTGTCCAAGTTCATAATGTATTCCTTGAATTTATCGTTATTGAACATGTCAGGATTGTTTCTGTTGACGATATCACCAAAAGGAACGTTTTCCGAAGTTATGTCCTGCTTATGACAATGAAAAATTGTTAAGCCTTTTAAAGCCAATTTTATTTCCGGGTTTATTAACTTTATTTTGGAGAGAATCTCGAGACCCAATTGATTATTAGTGCTGCAGCTCAATGTAAAAAGATGATTGAAAAAATCAAATTTAGGAGCCGACAAGTCAATTGTTTCAAGTTCCATCATTTCCGGTTCACTGAGCATCATGAAAAGATTAGTTAAAGCAGGGGGTATCATAGGAGTGTACAAGTCCTCAAGATTAGTGACGAACAACTTGAATATTGTATAGCGAATATTTGAATTATGGAGGAATTTCGTAAGTTTTTCAATTCCTTGGGAGAATTCCCAAAACGTTATATGAAGAAACTGCAAATTCGAGGAATATCTACCAAAGAACTCAACGACTCGATTTTGGACCACATTTATAGGGCACCCTTCAATTTCAGAAAGGCTGCACTTGTCAAAAACAAAGTATCGAACTTTATCCACCAATTCCTGATGCTTTTGGAGGGATTCGAGGAAGAGCATGAGATTTTTGGGTTTTGAAATAAGTGATGAATCCATAAATTTGAGGCCATTTTCCTGAATGAAACGCCGATTGTCTCCATTATATCTTACCGGGAACTCAGCATCGAGTATCACCGTTATTCTTTTGTACAATCTCTCGGAAGCAAGGAAATGAAATTGAGAACATACAAGTGAAAGATTCACTAGATCAAACTGGTCAACATACTGGAAGATTTCATAGATAATGGTAAGAGGAAGCCTGGATAAAATATTTGGGTGAGAAGTTTTCAACAGCTCCAGACTTGTCACACCAGACTTTCTCTTCGCTAGAATCGTTTCGTGGGGCTCATTGTCCAATGAACTAATAATCACATGAGTGTCCTTATCACTAACATGTAGTGAAGAGTCGCTCTGACTTAATTTAGTTCGCTTGTTGCAGCCGGATATACTCAATATTGGATTGCAGTACTGTAGGCCATTGGGTCTCTCTAATGAACTTTTTTCCGCCATAGCCATATCCTTGTGAATGCCAAACGAAATCAAATAAGCCAGGTTTGAAGATTTGAAATTCGCAATCAGATAGTGTAAGCCTTTGCGGAAGGGTTGATACGCATACGCATCGTGAAGAATTCTTTGGTAAGACAAGATAAAGTGTTTTTTTCGGTGCCACCTTTAAGGGCGACTCGAGGAACTATTTACCTTGCTTCAAACCTGTCACATCCTTGAAAATACCAACCTCATTCACCGAATTGAGTTCTAATCCTCCCTCTGTTCCTCGTAATTTCGGGTAATTGCACTACTGGGGATTCGTACTAAGTAAGAGTATAACTCATGTATACTGAACGAGAATTTAATTCTTCTTGTTAAAGTCGTCAGAAAGGAGAGGTACTTTCCGCATTAATGCTGGTGATATTTATCAGCCAACGAATACTATACTATGATGATCTGATACGTATGTATAAGAACTAACCTCTCCAAATATTTAACTTGAAAATCAGCGTATATCCTGTATTTTGTGCGCATTGCTTACACTTTAATCCCCAGGAAAACTAGAATTATCATGCCAGAATCGATTGACTTTTCCACATTCACTGCTCAAAGTCCAGCCCACAATGAGTTCAGAAGTGATACTTTCACCACGCCCACTTCATCCATGATTAAAACGATTTTCAAAACATCTTTGGGGGATGCTGTTTATGATGAAGATGAATCTACCATTTCTTTGGAGAAAAAAGTGGCCAAGATTGCGGGGAAGGAAGCCGGATTATTCTGTGTAAGCGGTACTTTGTCCAACCAGATTGCCTTACGTACCAACTTATACCAGCCGCCTCACAGTGTGATTTGTGATGACCGTGCCCACATCTATGTGGACGAAGCTGCTGGTATTGTCACTTTGAGTCAAATATTACCTATTCCAATTCACCCCAAGAACGATAAATACTTAACTTTGGAAGATGATATCTTACCACGCTTTATTCCAGACGATGGGGAAATCCATGTAGCCCCTACAAAACTCATATCATTGGAGAATACCTTGCATGGTATGATTTATCCTATCGAGGAAATCAAAAAGATTAGTGAATTTTGCAAAGCCAATGATGTACGCTTACATCTAGATGGTGCCAGATTATGGAATTGCACGGTGGAGAGTGGTCTTTCTATTGCAGAATATGCCCAATATTTCGACTCTGTTTCCTTGTGTTTGTCTAAATCTTTGGGGGCTCCAATTGGATCTGTCTTGGTTGGTGATACAAAATTCATCAAAAAGGCAAATCACTTCAAAAAACAAAACGGTGGAGGTATTCGTCAAAGCGGATTGTTAGCAGAGATGGCTTCAGTTGCAATTGATGAGAATTATAGCAAATTGAAAAAAGTTAATGATATGGCTAAAGATCTCGGCCGCTTTTGTAAGGAAAAAGGCATCGCTTTGGCTCATCCCGTCGAAACTAACTTTGTGTTTATTGACTTGAAGGAAAACAAGATGGATATCAATCGTTTGGTGGAATTGCTGGACAAATACCAAGTGCAAGTTAAGAGTGGTAGGGTTGCGTTTCATTATCAAATTTCTCAAGAAAGCTATGAACTTTGCAAGAAAGTGATACTAGAAACGTTTGAATATGCTCAAGAACACCCATGTGAGACCAGTCAAATTGTTCATTATTACCCTGCTGGTAAAGCACAAGAAAATTAGACGCTTGTGGAATATACCTTATAATTACATAGAGTTAATAGAAAAGCGAGGGAGTTGGCCTCGGTAAGAAAAAAGAGTGATTCTGCCCAGGATCGAACTGGGGACGTTATGCGTGTTAAGCATATGCCATAACCAACTAGACCACAGAACCATTCTCTTCTACAATAGTCGCGGCTGACTCTTTATGTCAGAAGGTATCCAATTTCTGGATATTTGGGGGTGTGTATATATTTTACTAGATATACTTCTTTAAAGAATGAATCAGATCCTGATTCTTCAATCAACTAATTAATTTCAGGTTAGGTTCTATCTCTTTTATACTCCTTTCTCACGTTATGGTGAATCTTTATTGGTGTCTAGACCGTAATCGTTAACCACGCCACTCAGTAAGATCACGCCACTCAGTAAGATCACACCACTTTATTTCATCGAGCGTTTGACACTTATTTCGGTCACCAACTAATCATGTGCGATAAAGCTTAGATCAGATGATTATCCGTCTAATCGAGGTTTTACAGTAAAGTTTTTTCTCAGTTTGGACGAAAGGATATTTCTTGGACTTAATTTATGAGGCACGGTTGAAGTTTGACGATTAAGTTTCGTTAATCGAAGAATAGAATACCTGGTTTCTTTTGTTAAGATAAGAAATAGGGGTATGATAGCTGATACTTCACCAAGTGAAAAGTATAAATTGGGTTCGATTCAACTAGATTATATCTGGCTTTTGGTGAATAAAAACTGATTTCTTCGTTTGAAAAGACACTCTACTTGTTAAGGCAATAATATATAAAGAAAGCCCTTGGCTTTTCGTATCTGAATTATAACGTTAAATAAAGCTTTGAAAATAATGTATGACAAGCTAGGAAGACAAAGTTCATCACCAGCTTCTTTTTCATCTCGAAAGAGGCCTTAATCTTTATCCTCGAGAAGGAATGCACCGACAATTTCACGAGTAAGCCTATTATGGTACAATCTTCTGTTAAGTTGTGAACGAGTTTGTGGGGTAGTCTACGAATAGAAAGAAATTGGTACAGCTAAAAGAAGAGATAACATTGTAGATTAATATTGGTGCTTAAAGTAGGTATTTCACAATACAGGTTACGAAAAATTTCGGCAATAATGGCATTGTTAAAGGGCAGCTCTTTAGGATTTTTGATAGCAGATCGATGGAGCACCAGAGGAATTTTGATTCTAATTCAACTAAAATGAACTATTTACTTCGAGAATATCTTGCTCAATTTTCCAAAATATCCCGTGAAATATCAAGTAATCGGCAATAATACCTTAAAGGACCATTCTTCGGTTTGCTCTTAAACTTGCCACTTCAGTAGTCCCACTGAAAAGATCGCGAAAGTTTGCAATACTAATACTAATTGCTTGCTTATGGGTGTGTTTAACCTATTCTCAAGTGGAAAACTTGACATTGAGAAGTTCGAGAAGGAACTCAGTGATCTAAATCTATCTATCAATAGGAGAAACCAAGAGATCATAAAGTTACACACACTCAGAAATTCTGCTGTCAAAACTATATGGTATTACCTGGTAATCCTTTATATTCTAGTTGTAAGCATTTTTATTATAAAAACACCCAATAATACTGGAAAAAGGAACCTGGTGCAATGGTTCTTCATGATGCAGCTGCGCAATAAACTCTTGCTAATTACTGGCATCCCACCGCTTACATATCTTCTTGCAATTTTGGTGAAAAGAGTGATGAACCTTTTGATCAAATCAAGAGAGACCCAGGTAAGAAACTTGCAAAAGAGGCAAAAAAACAGAGTAGATGAACTCAAAAAGTTGACAAATTACCAAACGACAAATGACTTATTGGCAAGGTTTGATAGCACCAACAAGGGTAATCACGACTCGGAAATCAGGGAAAGGCCATCTGGACAGCAAAAGGATCCGAAGGCGTTTGAAAAGTCTACGGAAAAGACCCATGCAACGAAGCGAGTCAATGCGCAGAACGCTGCCGTGAGAGAAGCCGTAGATGTCAAAAATGTTCAGGCGGCTCAATCAAGGGTACATTCTTTATCACAAGCTCCTCCTAAAAGGACAATCCAGGATAGGATCCTTGATCTACTCGTAGGATCTGAGGACGAATCAATTGAGAACAGATACGCTTTGATATGTAAGCAGTGCTATGGACATTGTGGCTTGGCGCCCCCTGGTATTAAGGATCCGTATACGATTAATTTTGTTTGTCCGTATTGTAAATCCTTTAATGGTAGCGACTTAGAAGCAAATTTGAAACAAGCTGTGCTGAAATCTGAACCTCCTTTGGATAAATCTGAACCGGAGATAGTTACAATTTCATCGGAGGTTTCAGATAACTCTGATGACCCCGCAAGTGTTTCAGAACTTGACAATGATGATAACGCAAAGCCCCGTGAAGGTATTGAGGCAGAAATGAAGTAGTGAATTTACAGGAAGATCGTTTATAATACTACGTAATTAGTTAAGCGAATTCCATAATGGCATTGACCATGTCTCCATCGTGCTTTCTCAAAGCTTTGACGGCCTTAGCTCTAGAAACCTTTGTCTGTTCTATGATTATGTCAATATCCTTTGAATCTAATCCAGATTCGTCAACTTCGTCATTGTCTTCATCTTCCTCTTCAGCTGGAGCCAAACTAGCCTTTTCCAAATCGGCAGTGATAGCTTCTGGGGACTTGTCTTCATGAGAGTGGTCGTGGCTCTCATGGTCGTGGTCACCTTCATGGTTATGTTCGTGGCCATCTTGGCCAGCAGCAGCTTGTTGAGCAAATCTTTGAGAAATGTCATCAGCCTTAGCTTCACCAAAGACAATGTAAGTACCAGCTGGGGATTTGTAGACCTCTGGGGTCTCAATAGCGTAAATGATGTTACCTCTTTGCTTGAAAGTAACTCTTGAAATACCCTTGATTTGCTTCAAGCCAAACTTTTTGATAGCTTCCCTGGCCTTCTTTTCGTTCTTGGAGATCACCTGGATATCAGCACCTTGTGGAATTTCTTCAATGGACATATTTTTAGTTGAATTCAATAAATAGAGAATATAAAAATTTTTCAATAATTCATGTTCGTCGACATACGAGCGGACGAGGTCTATTAGCGTGGGGAAACCGATTCGAAAAGAAAAAAGTTGAAAAGTGCTTTTTGAAAAACTGAGCTTTCCTTTGATTACATAATTCTTATGTAAACTTTGATTGTTTACCATTATTCGGCTCGGAGATGTACTACAAATAACGGCTGCGGAATAGCCGGAAATGGGTGTTACCACATTAAATAGATTTTTTTTGCTGCAAACGTGACAATAATGGTAGTAAACTTAGCGTTCAATACAATTCACTTATGCATTTTAAGAGGCCCTTTCAAAGAGGTACCTCTCTTCTTTTGATTAGTGACACAGGCAACTCTTGATGGCGCCTTCTTGCTTTTGGGATTCGCACATCCAGCCGGCTTCGCACAGGCAAAAAAACTGTCTAATTAATACCCTCCTAAATAGATTCATCTTCTGATCAGGTCACAACTATATCAGCTCCTTTGAAATATACAAAGCATCTTTTCACCATTAAATTCTTTCCTAATTTAACTACTTTGTCGGTATAGTAGCTTTCCCTAGAGCTTACCTGAAGATTTGACATTCCTGATTCTAAAGGGTTGAAGAATAAAAAATGTCTCCGAATGAAAGCCCTTCTTCGGTTTATTCTCGTTCAAATTTGAATGATACAGATCCAGAATCGTTTCACAATGAGAAGAATATTAATGGATATGAAAAGACCAAAACGCCCACAAAGGAACAAGGTTTGCAATCAAGCAACAACAATATACCGAGTGTGCGTGATATAGTTGACACTCCAGCTCCGGATTTTAAGCTGAAAGTGCAAAGATTCTTTTATGATAAAGGATGGGCTTCCATGCCACTTTACATGAAAGAGATTTATCTCCAAACTCCCAGATATATTTATGTTAATCAGGATTTACCAGCTGACATGAAGCACCACAACGGTCTACCAATATTGAATTACTCTCGTAATAAGATCAGAACCACAAAATACACAGTGTTGACATTTTTACCGAAGAACCTTCTTTTTCAGTTCCATAATGCTGCTAATACTTATTTCTTGGTCTTAGTTATCTTGGGTGCATTTCAGATTTTTGGTGTTCCGAATCCAGGTTTGGCTGCTGTTCCATTAATTGTTATCGTCTGTATTACTGCCGCAAGAGATGCATTTGAAGACTATAAGAGGTCCAACAGTGATTTTGAGTTGAATAATTCGCCAATTCATTTATTGGATGGAATCAAGAATACAAACGTGCTGAAGGACAACATCAGTCTCTGGAGAAGATTCAAAAAGGCCAATACTGGTGTTTTACGTGTGGTTTTAAAGGGCATAAAAAAAGGTGCAATTATGACCTTTGCCAATAAGAGTACCAAACAGAAATATATCCGTGAAGAAATTCGTGTGCACGACACTGCATTAAGAAGAGTGTCCACCATTGTTTCAGAAAACTCCATCGTGGAAAATGGATACAGAAACTCTACTCAGAGTAACCGAGTTAGAAAGTCCCACCAATTTTCTGTGAAACCTAAGGATATCGCTAATTCTCTTATCAACCCAAGTATAATCCGTGAAAATTATGGTAGAGACGATGAGTTCAAATTTAAAAATAGGCTTTGGAAGGACGTATCTGTGGGTGACTTTATAAGAGTAAGAGCCAATGAAGAAACCCCTGCTGACATCGTTATTGTATCGACTTCCGAAATTGAAGGCAATTGCTTCATCGAAACAAAGAACTTGGATGGTGAAACAAATTTGAAAACTAAAAAATGTTTGGATGCTGGAGGAATACGTCATTTGAAACATTCTAATGATTTAGCCAACACCAAGTTTTGGCTTGAATGTGATGCTCCCAATCCTAATCTATATAGTTTCAAAGGTACTGTTCACTATGAGAATTACGATAAAGACGGTAACTTAGTCAGTGCAGATGAAAAAGAACCTGTTAATAATGACAATGTCTTGTTGAGAGGTTCTACTCTCAGAAACACCAAATGGGTCATTGGCTTGGTTGTTTACACGGGTGAGGAATCTAAGATTATGTTGAACTCAGGCATAACCCCAACAAAAGCCTCAAGGATATCAAGAGAATTGAATTTATCTGTTTACATCAACTTTGCGCTTTTGTTCGTTTTATGTTTCGTGTCTGCCGTTGTGAATGGTGTCTTTTATGATAAAAACGACACCTCCAGAATATTCTATGAATTCAAAGCATATGCTTCTACCCCTGCTGCCAATGCTATTGTCGGTTTCTTTGTTGCCTTAATTATTTACCAATCATTGGTTCCTATTTCGTTGTATGTCTCGGTGGAGATTATCAAGACCTGCCAAGCATTTTTTATTTACTCTGATATCAAAATGTATCACGAACCATTAGATTATCCGTGTGTTCCAAAGTCATGGAATATTTCAGATGATTTAGGTCAAATTGAATATGTTTTCAGTGATAAAACGGGAACGTTGACACAAAATGTAATGGAATTCAAAAAGTGCACAATCAACGGTGTTTCGTATGGTTTAGCTTATACTGAGGCTAAGCAAGGTTTGGATAAACGGAATGGTGTTGATATAGTTAAGCAGCAAGAAATGTGGAAAGCTAAGATCAGAGACGACCGAGATCTAATGATCAGAAACCTTTCCCAATATGCTAATAATGACCAATTCAGAGAGGAAAGTGTCACTTTCATATCCAGTCAGTACACCAAAGATACATTATTAGAGGAAGCCGCTGAAACCAGACAGAAATCTGCAAATGAAAATTTTATGCTTGCCTTGGCATTATGTCATACGGTCATGACAGAGGCAAACCCCTTTGATGAAACTTTGAGAGACTTCAAGGCAGAATCACCTGATGAAGCGGCCTTGGTGTCAGCTGCTAGAGACCTTGGTATTGTTTTCAAAGGAAGACAAAGAAATATGTTAATATTGAACGTTTACGGAAAAGATGTTGAATATGAACTACTAGCTAATATCGCATTCACGTCATCTAGGAAAAGAATGTCATCCTTTGTTAGATCTCCCGAAGGTAAAGTCTTGTTATTCAGTAAAGGTGCTGACAATGTTATCTATCAAAGATTAAACAAATCTGATCAGTCGTCTTATGTTGTTTCCAAGACGGCAGTGCATCTCGAGGAGTTTGCAAAAGAAGGTTTGAGAACTTTGTGTATTGCACAGAAAGAGGTCGACGCTTTTTTCTTTGAATCGTGGCTTAAGCGTTATAAAGATGCCTTGGCTTCCATTGACGATAATAGACAAGATGTAATTGATGAGTTAAGTGAAGAAGTTGAACAAGATCTCACTTTGTTGGGTGGGACTGCTATTGAGGATCGTCTTCAACAGGGTGTTCCTGATTCTATTTCTTTACTATCAGATGCTGGTGTCAAACTATGGGTTTTAACAGGTGACCGAATTGAAACAGCTATCAACATAGGTTTCAGCTGCAACTTGTTAAATAATGACATGAAGTTGTTGGTGGTTAGACCGGATGAGAAGAACCCTGATGACTTTGAGTATGTGGATTCATTAGTATCCAAATATTTACTGGAAGAATTTGGCCTCCTGGACCAGTCTAATAAAAATATTGACGCGCTGGTGAAAGCTGCCATCAAAGATCATTCCACTCCAACAGGTAACCTCGGATTGATCATCGATGGAGCAGCCCTTGGCCATATTTTTTTCACGAATTTGGATGGCGAAACTGATGAAAAGCATCTTTACTTGAAGAAGAAATTTCTTCTTTTGGGTAAAAGGTGTAAATCTGTCATTTGTTGCAGAGTTTCCCCGGCTCAAAAGGCTGAGGTGGTCAAGTTGGTCAAGAATGGGTTAAAAGTCATGACCTTGGCCATTGGTGATGGAGCTAATGATGTCGCTATGATTCAGTCCGCAAATGTAGGTGTCGGTATTGCTGGAGAGGAGGGAAGACAAGCTGTAATGTCTTCCGACTATGGTGTCGCTCAATTCAGGTTTTTGTCAAGATTACTATTGGTGCATGGAAGATGGTCGTACAAGCGATTGGCAGAAATGGTTCCTTGTTTCTTTTACAAAAACGTTGTTTTCACCTTCACCTGTTTTTGGTATGGTATTTACAATAGTTTTGATGGATCATACTTGTACGAATATACCTTCTTGATGTTCTACAACTTGGCTTTTACTTCGTTACCCATCATTTTCTTAGCTGTTTTTGATCAAGATGTCAGTGATACAGTGTCCATGCTTGTACCACAAATTTACAGATCTGGTATATTAAGAAAAGATTGGTCTCAGACAAAATTCACATGGTACATGTTTGATGGCTTTTATCAATCTGTCATTGCTTATTTTTTTACATACCTAACTTACTATGTGAGTTTTCAAAACCATTTGGGGTTGACGGTTGATCATAGGTTTTGGCAGGGTATTCTCTGTTGTATGATTTCAGTCACGGCTTGTGACTTATACGTGTTGATGAGACAGCAGAGATGGGACTGGTTGAGTTCTCTCTTCTATGCTATTTCTATTTTACTCGTATTCTTCTGGACCGGTGTTTGGAGTTCTAGAGTTTACGCTCAAGAATTTTATAGAGCTGGTGCTCAAACTTTGGGTACCTTGTCAGTTTGGGCAGCCTTTTTCGTCGGTGTTGTTTGTTGTTTGTTGCCACGGTTCACAATCGACTTTTTGAAAGTGAATTTTGCACCAACCGATGTCGACATCATTCGAGAAAAAGCTCTTCGTGGAGATTATGATGATTTCCCTGTTGGATATGACCCAACTAATGCAGACGATGTTGAAAGACATAGACTTATTAAGGAGTTGTACAAGCATGATCCAGAGGCATTTGCTAAGTTTGAACAAGAATTGGAGTCCAAAAATTCTAACGGCGCACCTGAATCGAATGATAACCCCATCGTAAAAACTTTCAAGACCATCAGGAGGAAGACTACCCTTCAAAGATCAAGGGCTAACACTATGAATAAGGGTTTGAACGAAAAGTTCCATCAAAATTTAGATATTGAGAAGTTGAGAGCTCATATGATCAAGACCGGGGAGCTTGATGGTGGTGCAGTAACTAGAATCAGTACCACCCACGAACTACCAGGCTTGACTCAAGCCGAAACATTGATGAGTTATCACACCCGTACGAGTATCAATTTCGATCATTGAAGATTATCCTGTGTTTCATTTTGTTTATCTTATTATGTACTGTAAAAATATAGAGCTTTGTCCAAACCTCATGCCAATGAAGTAGTGCGCACTATCCAAATAAATTTTCAGTAGCCATATTTATTATGTTCACCTTTACGTTGTTGACGCCCAATGACGGGAGTCATTCTTCGAAAGCATCTTTGATGACTATCGACGATGATATTAGAATCTTGGTGGACCCACAATGGAACGGTAGAAACCATAAGGATTTGAATTACTTGCAAGACACATTAAAACAGGTCGATATAATTCTTTTGTCCCATTCCACACCAGAATTTTTAAGTGGGTACACAATTTTATGCTTGAAGTTCCCAGGGATCATGAAAAATATCAAGGTATACTCCACATCTGCTGTTAGTCAATTGGGAAGAGTTTCCACTGTTGAGTATTATAGGTCTTTAGGGATCATCGGACCATTGAAAGACGCCTTATTAGAAGTGAGCGATGTAGATGAATGGTTTGATAGAATAATAAGCTTGAAATACTCTCAAACTACTACACCAGTGGAAAGGTTATCAATCACAGCCTATAACTCTGGACATACCTTGGGAGGAAGCTTTTGGTTGATTCAAAGAAAACTTGAAAAGATAATATATGCACCAAGTTGGAATCACTCCAAGGACTCTTTTCTTAATGCAGCCAACTTTTTCTCTGCATCCACTGGAAACCCCATTTCACAACTCATGAGGCCTACTGCATTAATCACTGGAACTGATGTTGGATCAATCCTCCCTCACAGAAAGAGGGCTGAAAAGTTCCTTCAATTGGTTGATGCTACCTTAGCTAATGGTGGTACGGTACTTCTTCCAACTACTATAAGTGGGAGGTTCCTAGAATTGTTATATTTGGTGGATGAACATCTTAAAAGTGCACCGATTCCAGTTCTCCTTTTGTCATATAGCGGTACAAATGTGTTGAGATACGCCACTAACTTACTTGATTGGATGTCTCCCAACCTTCCGAAAGAATTAGAAAATGCAAATTCCATAATTTCCAGCAATGGAAATAGGAATCACTTCCCGTTTGACCCTTCGAAGGTTGATTTGGTGTCCGATGCCAACGACTTAGTTCAACTCACGGGCCCTAAAGTGGTTTTCACTTCTGGTGTAGATTTAAATAATGGAGAACCTTCATCCGAAGCGTTGAGAGTTTTATGCAATGATGAGAAAACAACTATCCTTTTAACGGAGAAAACGCATTTTGGTCACGAAAGTACTATCAATAAAAGATTGTACCAAGAATGGGCCAAATTATGTAAATCCAGAAATGAAGGGAACATAGAGGATGGAATTGCTGTTCCCTTGGAGATAAGTGTTGATTTGCATGATTGGACTCATGAGGAAGATTTGGTAGGGAGCGAGTTGACAGCTTTTCGTGAAAATATCAACTTGAAGAGGAAGCAAAAATTGATTGAACAAGTTAGGGATCGAAAAAACAAAGTTCTCACAAGTGAAGAATACAATGATGTCACCTCTGACTCCGACTCCGATGGAGAAGAGAATGATGATATTGATATAATTGCTCCGAACACGACGCAAAATGAAGACTCTAATGAGGTGAAGCCTTCAGAAAATGAAAGAACCAAAGAAAACATTACGGCTGATATCCGCACCGTGAATGACCTGCCTTCGGTTGTAATGGACGATGCGGCTGCTCAAGAAGCCATAGTAGTTGAGAATGTCAAGACCTCTTTTGATCAGAATATGCCCTTAGATATAAAGATCATGAAAAGATTAAGACCAAGACATGCAATGTTTCCATATTTTCCAAATAAGGATAAACAAGATTTTGATGACTACGGTGCCATTATTAATCCCAAAGACTTCGAAAGAAAAGAAGATGTTAACAACAAGTTCAGTCTTGAAACTAGAAGAAGCGATACAAGGAAGTGGGGTCGTGAGAATTCTGACGCCGAAAACTTCAATCAAAACAGATTGACTCCCCAAGAGATTTTGAATAATGAAATAATCAAGAGCAATTTAGATTCACTTTTTCACCCACGCAAAAGGGTTAAAATCAATTCCGCTGGGTCTTCTTACGCACGCATACTGATGAGATGCGGTTTATCGTTCGTTGACTTGTCTGGAATAGTTGACTTAAGATCTTTAGCCTTGATTGTTTCGTCATTGAAACCCTCAAATCTTTTGTTATTACCTGATTCTAGTGTCAATGACAATGCTGAAACTGATGATGATAATAGACTTGTAAAAGTTGAAAAGATGTTGCTGGCTCAACAAGCTCAAAGTCAAGAAATTGAAAACAAAAACTCATTGATCAAATCTGCTCGGTTCATGTCGTTACAATCACTTCGAACAAGTAATTTGGACAGCATCAAAACCAATAAGTCGGAAATCAAAGTAGTTCTTCCAGATTCGCCGATTGCGATCGGTTCAAAACAAGATGGTGTAAGCATGGGAGATTTTGAGGTGAGATTGGACGATACGATATTGAATGACTTAAGATGGCAGGCCGTCGATGGTAATTACAAAGTTGCTCAAGTCGCTGGTCAGTTGGAAGTTACCTACAAGAAAAACAGAAATAAGAAACAAAAACTTTCTAGTGACATTTTGAATCAAGCGAGCGACTTTACCCTCAAGCCAGCCACTCAAAGCTCTGAGTCTAATGAAATTGCAGCTGTCAATAGACATAACCTTGCTATTGGTAATGTGAGACTTCCTGAGCTTAAAAGAAAACTTTTAAGTAAGAATTTAAACGCAGAGTTTAAAGGTGAAGGTACTTTGGTTGTTGACGATAAAATCTCTGTTAGCAAAGTTCCCTTTAGTAACAACGATGAAGACGGTGATGATACTGGTGACATAGTTATCAATGGGCAGTTTGGCCCTTTATACTATCAAGTCCGATCATGTATTCGTGAACTTTTGGCATATGTGTAATCTTGTATAGCATTATATACTCTTGGAGCTCTACCTGTCATAGACAGGGAGATGCCCTGGAAAGAGCTGAGTAGTAATCGAATTTACGAAGATTAATTGCACCTGCACCAGTTGTATCCTGGGTTATCCTTAGCATCCAGATGGATGTATATGAACTGCGTCGGGTTCTAAAGCTATTGGTTTAGTTAACAGTGTCAAAAATACTAATTATGGAGTTCGATTCTGAGGCATGTCTCCTGAAGCCTGTGTCTTACAGCTGGGATGCTACACGAAAACCCACTTTTTCAGAGAGAATTGGTCGAGGATTCTACACCAAAGATTCAAACGTACATGATTTGCAATGCTAAATATCAGCTACTCTGATTACGTAGTAATAGCTAGATAAATTCTGGAAAAAGGGTAATCTCATATGGAAGACGACCGATTCCTCTTAAGTATTGTAGCTTGTAGCTTCTTTTTCAAGATGTAAAACAATCCATTGAAGCGGCTGTTATTTTGAGGAATTCTGCTTACTCATACAGAAATCATCGAGTTTTTGGAAAGTAGTTTGTATATTTCAACCTTTTGGTATAGCTACTTGAAGCTTTATATTTCCTCGATCGTGCGATCTCCAATTGAATACTCACCAAAAATTTTCGATGGTCCAATAGAGACAATTGAAATAATCATCAGACCTCACTTGAAATAATTATTGAAAATGCAACCATATTCCAGATCTGGGGGCACCAGAAAGTGCTTCTATGAATTTCAAACCTTGGCCGCATGTTACACATCTGCAGATACCGTTTCTAAAAAGGAATGTCTTCCTCAGTTTGACGACTACTTTGAATGCTTACATGGTTTTAAAGAAAGGGAAAAGGTCAGATTAATGCTACAACAATTGAAGGATAATGAAACTACCGAAAAGGGTGTTACTGCTTCTGATTTATATAAGTCTGCAGGCTCAGTTTATGAGAGTTTGGACTTGATTAAGAAGGACTAGTTTCTCTATACTAGAATCAATCCCTCTTCTTATTTCCATGCCAAACTCCTTGCAATGGTTCTGGTTTCATATAATGTACAATATCTAAATACATTCAAATTTGATATATCCTCTTTGTAGAATCTTGAAGCACTCTAGTGAAGGCTTATAAAAAGAGAAAACGGAAGGAGAAAACGCAAAGAGTATGAGACATCGGAGACTTCATTCAAGAGGAAAGATAAATAGCACCATGTCGTCGAAAATCTATCAAATGACACCCGATCCTTGATTTTATGTAAACCTTTCAAATTGTCTGTGTTTGTGATTTTCACCTTCTCATTGACTTCGGTTAGTTGTGATTAATCTCTATTTGTGACAATTGCTACATAATGAATGCCCATGTGAGAAGCAAGGCTCTTGTCAAGATATACAACCATAGTCTTTTCAAGGCATCCAAAGATGGCAAATTCAGAAAATACAAGAGTGCTTCCAATGGAGTGTCTGTGCAAAAGATGTATGCTAAGCTACTTACTCTTATTCAAATATTTCAATCTGAAAATTCGCAAGAGCCCAAACACACAGTTGACTGTGTGGAAATGAATACACTTAAATTGACAGCAAGTGTACTTACTCAATCCTTCAGATGGAAAGATCCCGGGACTCAAAAGGAATGGGTTAAAAATTTTACAAGTCACACGAGTAAATGTGGAGATCTGGATGTGCTTTTTGCACCCTTGAATTCTACCACTTTATTCAAGTCTCTGTCTAACTCGATTCTGAATACGTGAGCCATGAGAGATTGTATATTCTACTGCTTCCAATGTCACTGCTTTGATATTAGGCACAATCAGTTTAGCTAAATACAAAAAAATTCCGATACCGGGAGTCGAACCCGGGGCCTGTGCGTGAAAAGCACAAATGTTAGCCGTTACACCATATCGGACCTTGTTATTAAAAACTGTTTGAAATATGACTTGTGTCAATGGTTATCCAATTTTATGGATAATATTTGGGGGTGTGTATATATTTTACTAGATATACTTCTTCAAAGAATGAATCAGATCCTGATTCTCCAATCAACTAATTAATTTCAGGTTAGATTCTATCTCTTTTATACTCCTTTTCTCCCACGTTGTGGTGAATCTTTCTTGGTGCCAAGATCGTAATTATTAACCACGCCACTTTATTTCATAGAGCGTTTGACAACTTGTAGTTATGATATGTATTAAAATAATGATTTATTGGAAATTGAAAGCTTAATTTACTGATCCGTTAAATGAGAGTGAGTAATTAATTGTGTGTAATTGATTGTGTGTAATTAACTTAATCAAAATTACGTAATTTTTTTTCATTTGTTGATGTTGAACCATTATATTCTCTGTTCGACAAAGGGAACGAACATCTGGTAAAAATAGGAGTTATTGTTCGACTTATCCTACGAGAGGAATACCATAAATTGACAAAGGATTAATCACACAGTAAATAAGTGAATTCGAGAATTAGTAACTAGTACATTATTTAGAAAAAATAGTATACTTAGCTAGACAACTATATACACAGAAGGGCCCCTGAATTAACTTTAAATAGTTTCCTTTCGTATCTGAGTTATTTTCTAGAACACCATCTGGAAGGTTATATATGACAAGCTAGGAAGATAGAAGTCACTAACTTATATTATTCCCCAAAACAATACTAATCGATAGCTGTTATCCCCAAAAATATACGGCTAACCAACAGTACCAGTTTTCTGACAAAATACGTAAGGTCGTTATCTGGGTAGCAGGCGTTTGCAAGGTAAGCTGTTGTTACGTTGATATTGGGATGATTTGAATCAAATATTCGAAATCAAATACCTATAAAGCTCAGATGCTTATTTCAACTCATAAACGACTGTTTTTCAAACCACATTTTGCTAGTCTTGAATATGATAACCTCCTATTAAACTGATTTGGGATCCTAGAGAAATCATTATGAAAGTTTTCACAAGGCAATGAATCTTCCCTTTTCTTTGTTGACTCAAAGAATTGGTTTATTTATTATCATATCCAACTCGTTTAGTTTTCACTTGCCTTTATTAATGTGTAGTTCACTCTATTTAACTCATACAATGCGAGTGTGTCCTAGAAAAAATGCATCAACAATTAGGAGAAGCGATAGAATTCACTAGTATATAGAGCCAATAACTGAGGTATTATCTCCATTGAAATACTGCAACGAATTAAGCCGAAGAAAACTTGAAGCTTAAAACGCATCCAAAATTCGGTAGCATTTATATAGTACGAGCTCCTGTGCGCTCAAAACACTTGTTATAGACTGTATGGTCTATCTTGTAAGTCTAATACATAGGTAAAAGTAAATGCGAAGACGTCTATTTCTTTGAAGGTGGAGGTGGTGGTTTTGAATTCGAGGGAGGAGGAGGTCTTTGTAACAGGGCAACCGGTTTCGGCGGTTTAACTCCCAGGGGGGGTGGTGGTGGCTGAGATATACCTGACGGGGGTGGTGGCTTGCTTACACTTGAAGGAGGGTGCACACTGGGTGGTGGCCCTGGTTTTGTAATGCCAGGAGTTGGTGAAATCTTGATATTATTAGAGGGAGGCCCAGCTCGTATGGATGGAGTGGGTTCGATAAAAGGTACGCTTGCACTTGACAAACTTGTTCCATCTGTCTTCGCTTTTTTCCAAGGAGGAAACAGCACGGCAGAATCGGTGGTCAAATTTTTCTCATCCTTCGCTGGCTCAGTCAAAGTATCATTATATCCAACCTCAGGGTTCTGGTCCTTTAATTTACAATCTCTTGCCAAATGGCCAATGTTACCACAAATTTTGCAAACAATCTTACTAATATCAAAGTTAGGTCCTTTGCTGTACTGCATTGGATTGAATGGTTTTGTTTCCCTGTAAGTACCATTCAATACGGCTAAATCCCTTAATTGTTGACGTTTCATGTCGTTTTGGTGAACTGGAGAAGAGATCAACTTCTCTATTATTTCATTCGTCAACCGAATTGCCTTCGCAAGTTTGTGTTGGTTGTCTGCGGTAATTAAAACATGTAGATCATCTTCAGTTGAGTCTTGGTTGTGGAATACCGAAGGGTCTGAACTTGATCTTGAACTCCCTCTACCTTCCTTCACTGACCCCTTACCCCTAATTGCCAAACGCGCTCCGCTGTCTTCTTGTAGCTTTCTTAACGTCTGTCCTCGAGGGCCTAATAGAAATCCTACAAAATTGATATCGGGGTAATCCTTTATTGGGACGTATAGTTTTTCCATCGTTTTCAGAGGCTTTTGGTAGTCCAAGGGGGGCTGATAGTCTTTGACGTTGCTAGCAGCTTGCTCTACCAATACATCTCTCTCTTTTTCCAAAGCTTCTCTCACCCTCGCTTGACGTGTGTTGGTCCTATTCCCCGTACTATCGTATTTGGGTGGGGGCGACGGTTCTCTTTTGAGATTGGTATTAGTTGGATCCCCAGATGGTAAAACGCTCAAAATATCTCGACGCAGTTGGTGAGCCGTTCTTAATATACCCGAGATTTCTTCTATTCTAAACATCTGTTGGTATGCACTTATTTGCTCATTTGTTAGGTGACCTGCGATTATAGTATCCATCTGTGTATTATCGATTAGCTTGAATCTTGAAGGCTCACCGGACCAATATGTTTTTGTAAGATCCTTTACGGAGACTTGAGTAGTGCTAATATAATTATCATAATGCCCGTGAGTCCGTCTTCCTCCATCATTGTTTCTTGGTGTATATGATGAGCCATTATATTCTCGGGAATTCCATCTAGTATTCCTATTCGAAGCGTCGTACATAATGAGATGCGTCACCTCGATTCGTAAAATGCTGCGAATATGAGATGATGTCAGTTGTCCTAAACTGATAAAATCAGGGATGTTACATCTAAACAGCCTATCGTACATTCTATAAACATATTAACTTGTCTTCTCGCCTAATTTACTAACGCTGCAAACTAGTTATCGCTAGCTGTCTACAAAGATTTTCTCATGAACCGTAAAACACATAAAACTTCCCAGCCAGCTTTACGAGATATCACATATTCTACTTCCCAGCCCTTCCTCTCCATGAATTCCTTGACAGAGTTCGGTTTGTTTCTGGCACAGAACAAAATGTAAGCCACACCTTGATTGCTAAGAACATGTTCTAACTGATCGAGAAGCTCCCACGTAACCACCATCCCATCGGATCCTCCAAGGAGAGCCAAGTCTAGCCAAGTTTCATCATTGGTGTTGTTTGGTAATTTAGGGACTTCTTCAGCTGGGACATAAGGTGGATTGAAGACTAGTAAATCAATTGATTTTTGCATAATCGCATCCGTTAAATTCATTTGACACACGTCGAACGGCTGAAATTTTGGGTTATTAATTGACACCGTTTGAACCGATGATTTACAGGCATGTGGGTTTATATCAGTTGCTAGGCAGAATGCCCCCGGTAGTATATTTTCCAAAATAAAACTCGAAACCACTCCTGATCCAGTGCCTATTTCAGTGATTAAACATGGGTGTCTTTTAAAGGATTTATTCAAAAATTCTTTCTGCTCTTCAAAACAGTCCAAGAGGAGAAAAGAATCTTCTGAAGGCTCATAAACTTTATCATAGTCTAAGTTCTTTAATATTGGAGTCGGTATCATAAAGTGAGCTAGATTGACTCGCGAAAAAAGCGAAGCACTAATCTATTATGCAAATAAAAGTCAAGACATTAACGGGAAGAGATATCCCAATAGACGTGGAACCCACTGACAAATTAATTCACGTCAAGGAGCTTATGGAAGAGAAGGAAGGGATACCACCTTCTCAGCAGAGGTTGATTTTTGGAGGAAACTCTTTAAATGATGAAGAATCCATACAAGATAGTGGAATCACAGCAGGCTCTTCATTACATTTGGTGTTAACTTTGAGAGGTGGTTTTTGAGTTTGAGATTATTGATAGAACTATATGCGATCGATAATATACAATATCATGTTGTTTTGGATGCAGCCCAGTTTTTTGCGTTTTGTAAAAATCTATTGAGATTTGGAATGGGTGACCTTTCTTCAGGAAAGATGTAAACCAATTGTTCTCTAGTGACGTTGTTCTCAGTAACTGTCTTCTTCACCAACTCCGGAAACTTAGCTTCCACCTCTTTTAGAGTATCTGAATCTCCGTTCTCTTCTTCGTAGCTTTTCCAAGCTTCCAAGATAACCAATCTTTCTTCATTGAGATTCCTTCCCTTGTAGTGACCTAAGGCTCTTGTGAAAATCCTTCTGCTGTTATTTCTCTGTGTATCCTCGAGCTCAAAAGAGAATTCCTCTTGATCGTTACCGTTGAATTCTTCCAATTGTTCGTCGGTGGGTATAGAGCTCTCAAAATTTGCAAACGCAATCCATAACCTCACATCATCATTAACGAGAAGTAATTTTTCAAATAATTCCCTAGCCCTGTGGTATTCAAGTTGTTCTTTATGATAGTTTATGAACGATGTGTAGAGGTATTCGTGAGGAGTTAAATTCTTTGAAAGTAATTCATGGCCAATTAACTGGAAGCCTAACTGATATAATGCTTCACACCTATTGAACTCTTGTAGCTCTTTTTCAAACTCTATGTATTCCAATAAAATTTTAAGGGCATTGGAGTTATTAGCAAGACATAATTCAAGCCATTTTTCATAGACCTTTCTAACTCTATCCCACTCACCCAACTTCTTCTCGAATTCAATATAGTATCTGAATATTTTGGGCTTCGGTGTTTGAATAGTTCCAATTGCCCTTCCCAAAACCCTTCTTGCCCTATCGATTCCATCTTTATTATTCCTCATCTCAAACTCAGCAAACAATATCCATAACTTGGCAAACACTATCGTTTTAGGTAGCACAGATAAGCTGGCGTTCCAAATACCTCTTGATTTTTCGATGTTGGTCAAGGTAAACTCTTCATAGAATGCGTACCGTATCCACAAGAACACATACCTTCTCCACACGATTGTTTTATTCGTGTCCTTAGGCACGTTATCTGGTGACACTGACTTCATCATATACTCCAATAGCTCATCTCCGTGTAACAAGTCTAGTAGAAGCCACCAAGAATCAATATCACTGGGGTTAGATTCAACAATGGAAACATATTTCAACTTTCTTTTTAAAAGAACATTTTCAGTCAAACTATTTAAAGAAACATCCTCCCCAAACCTTGATTGGAAATTAGTAAATCCATTCAAGAGTTTTTGGTATTGATCATTACTGAAATGGAACCTTGATTTATCCAAAATCAACTTGAATATATTGTTCCCTCTCTCAGACTCCCTGTTTTTCATCTCCCAAACTGCCCATTTCTCAATTATAGCAGGAAGCTTTTCATCGCTGGGATTTTTCTCCAAAATGCTGTCCACTGATATTTCAAATACATTTCTAACATAAGTGGGATCCCTAATACTCAATTCGAAATTGACCCAACTTAGCCATGTTCGTCCATCCGGATATTGTATAACATAATCTTTAAATATCTCTCGAGCATTCTGAATTTCATCGTATCTCCTTTCAAAATTTATATAAGCTTCCCATGCCGTCGCAGATGGCTTCCAGTTTATCCAGCTCTTGAATAGATGTCGAACTTTCGAATAATTCTGCAACATTTCTTCTGTGTGCACATATAAAAACCAGAACTTTTCAATACGGGGAAGTGTGGTGATTGCTCTATCAAGCAAATTTCTTGCGTGATTGATATTATTATTCGATAGCTCAAACTTAATGTAGTTGGTCCAGAATGGAACATGCTCCACGTCAACCTGTAATGCTCGTTCATAGATTGACCTTGCCCTTTTAAAATCATGGCAGAAGGCTATCTCCCATTTCGCGTATCGAATCCATTGACCATAATTCAATCGGTTCTTGTTAAGCTGTTGTTCGTATTCTCTTCTCTTAGTCAATTGCAATGATCTTAATTCTTCTAAATCTTCTAAGGATTGTTGGGGTTTCTCAAGTTCTATCTGATACTTCACAGAATCGCGGATTATGCTTTCACTTGTGATTCTATTATCATCCGTCATTTGTTATATGATTGACTCATTAATCTGCCTAGGATTGATATAAAAAAAAACTTGCCTCAGTATTCCACTCCGAGAAAGTTTAAAAAAATATGCCTTCAGCCAGATTCGAACTGACGATCTCCTCATTACTAGTGAGGTGCCTTACCAACTTGGCCATAAAGGCTAGCTTAAATAATGAAGTGCGAATATCAGAGATATCCACAAATTATAAGAATCACGTGAGTCATAATTTGGTTGTACACAGTCTAAGCCCCGAGTGCTTCTAGTGAGATACCCAATACATGAAGTGACCCATTTCAGGCATTGATGGACTTTTACATTATTGAAAGTAATTGTGATTCATCCAATTAATATAAAAACCCTATTGAATTTGGTTCCGCTAAGGAAACGAATAGAATCAACTCTACGACGATATGCTGTTTTGTATATATATGTACACTTCATTTGGACTCCAGCTAGAGGGTGTTTTTGACTTTTTTTTTTTCAAAAGAGTTACCGATTTCTTTCACAGTTTGTGGAATTTACAAATTTGCAATCAATTAAGAAAATCGATGTTTCAAAAAGTAGTTACCTCGAAAAGCTGGCAGTTACTAAGAAAAAAAATCTCGAAAAAAAAATGAATAGAACAGAGACAGTTGATATTTTATATGTCTACAAAAAGATCAACTGGACTCAGATTGCCCTATGTTATTAATATCAAACAAAGGACATGACCCCTAAATCTTTACTAGGACTCACAAAATTAATGAGAAAATCTCAAACGGACGCAAGATAATGACTCAACGAAAATGCAGAACCACCATGTGATCTTGGTGAGAGTCTGAGTCGAATGTGGTAAGCCATTCCGTTTGCTGGAAGAAATCAATGGTGGACACAAAGAGGGAAAGATGAAACTTTCTAGCGGTTATGATGCAAGCTATGGTAATGCTGGTAACACTCACTTTGGAACGTGGTCCCGATCCCGTGATAGTGGTTGCAAAACTTACAAGCCTTGTACATGCACGACAAAGAATTGACTAGTAGATTGGCACTTTCAATGAAAAAGCACGTCTCATGTATCTATTATTTGCTGGCAGTTTCTTTTTATATATCATAGTTTCGAAGGGAAGCCAGAAGTGTCTGTTCTCTATTTAATGGTTAAGAATGTCGAAATTTTCTCAAGTGGAGGAATGTCTTAGTCACTTAGCCTTTTGTATAGCTTACTGAAACTTACGAATCTATTTTCTCTAACTTCTTCGATGGCTTCTAACAAGAATAACCTGGCGGCAGAGTGAATCCGAAACATCTGACGAAAGTGCTAACCTTATTGAACTCTTCGTCTATAGTATGTTTATTTCTATTTACAAATCATATCACTGTATTACATTTTCATTTGAAGCGGTCTTCGCTATCTTTCCTCAATATGCCATCTATTTGTTTCAAAGAGATCTGATATAACAAAAGCATAATGGAACTTTGAATCCCTGTCCATATGAATCTGGGGCCAACGCCATAGAACATTCCTATTATTCCCTCATTCTTATATATAGATCTTAAAGCATTGACAGTAGACAATTGTACAGCTGAAGCGGATGTTTCTGTACTGGTTTGGATTCTAGTTTTAACCACATCTAAAGGAGTTGTAAGTACACCAGCTAAACCACCGGCCGCAGCTCCAGTAAACAATTCCAAGCTTACCGGTAACTCTCCCTCGCCATTGTAAATTATGGCAAATTTCCTGAACCTTTCGTAAAATGCAAATTGCAATGCGCTGAAAGGCAAGTCTCTGAAAAGTGTTTCTTTGTATCCGAAGATGAAAGTCTTCGGACCTTCAGTTTTTGTTATCGTTTCTATTGCATTGAAAAGCCCTTTGTAATTATACCCACTTCCCTTTGTATAAGGATTGTTATACCTACCTTGCAACTGGAGTCTTGTTTTTAAAACTTCAGAGGGAACATAGAAAACACTCGATGCCATATCTCCAAGTACACCAGCTACAAAATAAGAGAAAGTTTCATTGAAATGATAATCATGAATGAGCTTCCGCTTAGTGAATTCGTAGGTTCCAAAAAAAGTAGCAGTTGAAGGTAAGGAGCCTAGCACAGCAGGGGTATAACCACCGTAAAGACCTCTTAGCAAGCCTTCTTCCTTGAATATTGTGGTGTAGGCAAGGACCATATTTTTATACTTCAAGTTGTGGGAAAGTCCCTGTTGTCTTGTTTTAACTGTATCCAAGGAATGCATAACTGAATCTCCTACTACTCCACCAAAACCACCAGCAATCATACAATTGAAAATAGGCGAGTTCAGGTTCTCACCTGCGCCAGAATCGTTGTGCTCTGTGATTCTTACGGTGGAATCTCCAGTATTTCGGTGATGGGGATACCCCAAAGGAACCGTAGGAGTTGTAAAGGAAAGAGACATTCAACGGCCAAGCAATAAATATAGTATAATATTATGGACAGCAATCGAGCCTGCTTTTTGACTATTATGCGAATAAAGGGGAAAAAAGGAATGCGATAGGTATGATGAAGTCAACTTCTCCAACACAATCTTGACCATAAAAGAAGGAAAGGCAATTCAAACCTTTTTGGATTCGGTTAAAGTTTTCAAGCGCTGAAAAAAATGCAAATACTCATTGGAAGGATGCGAAGTTCACTACGTGATGAGGAGATTGGTAAGGTACGGGATACGCAGACAACGATTATCTGATGCCAACTACGGCATAAGACATTACAGGGTTTTGGCGTTAGAGTCCTCATGTGATGACTCATGTGTGGCTATTTTGGAAAAGTCCTTCGGCAAAAGCCCCAAATTGATTGATCAAGTTAAGAGTACGTTAAATTCCGAGAAGTATGGTGGAATTGTACCAACGCAAGCCCATGAGTTTCATCAAAAGGAGATAGGAAACATGACTTTCGATTTCTGCAAAAAGCATAATCTCCACACCAGGCCTCCAGATTTGGTTTGTTGTACGAGAGGACCAGGGATGCTCGGCTCTTTATCTGCAAGTCTTCAACTTGCGAAGGGGCTTGCCATTGGGTGGAATAAGCCATTTGTAGGAGTGCACCATATGCTAGGACACATACTTATTTCAACGTTAGATAGTCTGGCTCCTACCGAATACCCTTTTTTGAGCCTCCTTGCGAGTGGAGGGCATACAATGTTAGTCCACCTGAAATCTATCTCTGAGCACGAAATCATAATAGACACATGTGACATAGCAGTGGGAGATTCCTTGGACAAATGTGCTAGAGAATTGGGGATGGAAGGTAACTTTCTAGGTAAAAAGTTGGAAGAGTACATAGACTCGATACCAATCGAAACGATACGTGACTTTGACAAAATTGCTACAGATACCCGTGAAAATGAGTTCAGGTACAAGTTGAGGTTACCGCTCAAAGGTCCACATAATCAATGGGTCCCCGATGATATAATTTTCAGTTTTGCGCCATTCTTGAGCTCAATACAGCATCATATGAAAAACAATAAAATAGATGAAAGGGGTCGTCAATTCCTTGCTTACAAAATCCAGAAATATTTATTCAAGCATATCATAGATCGAGTCAATGTGTCTTTCATGAAACATGGGATATTAAAAACTAAAAAGATTGAAGGAGACAGAAAGTTCAAGGGTGTCAAGGATCTCGTTATTTCTGGGGGGGTCGCATCGAACCAAACATTCAGGAAACAATTGGATGAAGAGTTGAAGAAACAATTGGTACTGGACTCGGGACTTAAAATGCATTTCCCTAATCCTTCCCTTTGTACTGATAACGCAGTAATGATAGGTGTTGCAGGCATTCAAATATTCGAGCAGTTAAAGGTCAAGACTGCTTTTGATGTTTTACCTATCCGAAAATGGCCTATGAACAAACTTTTGGAAGTTGATGGTTGGTTAGGAGTTTCTGACGAGGAGATCGATAAAGTATTGTGTAATTAATGTCCAATTTGAATGAGGAATAAGTCGAGAAACTAGCTTTGATCGATAATAAATCCTGATATGGAAAATAACATACGTGGTCTACTTGGGCTCACGAAACAAGGTCTAAAGAAGGGAATCTTCACCAAATAACATTGCTTTTTCTTCAAGCAGACATTTCAGTGAACATCTTCATCAACTCGATTCTCAGCTTGATGACCATTATATCGGTTCTCCTCTTCCCATTCATCACCATCAATATCTCTATTCCCTAGGAATGAATCCTTTATATCAAATTTCTCGATCAAAGATTTCCACGTTTCATAATCGAAAGACGCTATATGATGACTTGTTGTAGAATTAGAATTATTCCATGTAGATTTCGACGGCAAATCAAGTGAAGTTACCATAGGAATACCATCCTTACCTTTATGAAGCTTCAACCTTCCTTCTCTGACCAAAAAGCTCACAAAGAACAAATTTTCTACCGATTGGGAGAAAGATTTGGGATTAATAAACAATTCAAAAAAGTTTAAATCACCTTTATGAGAACTCTGCTTCGCTGAAATTTGTGAGTGGATTGACTTGACTAGTGTGGTAGTAGTGTGTACATCTGTTTCCATATCATCAGGTCCAACCTGTTGAGCAGTGGATTTTCGCATCCCCACGGTATCATCGGTTATTCTGTTCCTGCTGATGATCTTCTTTTCAGCCTCTAAAGGTCCATTTAGAAACTCCATGGGAATAGGTTTATTGCTGATCTTGTAGTACAACAATCCCATTTTCAACCAGTTGAAGGAGTTGAATCTTCTTTCCATGAGGCTTTCCTCATATTGCTGTGATTCTTGATCTCCATCTTCCTCATCTGACTTTACAGTATTCTCACTCATGAACTGTTTTGCTCTGTCAACAAAATCATGAGAGGATAATGTGACCCCGAAACTATCACTCAAAATATTGGTAGCGTTTATAGCGGCATATTGCGATGTTTCTTTGAATGCTTGGGAATCGGTGTGGTATATATCAAGTCGGGTCGTGCTCGTAACTTTACGATAAAGATCGTCGAGTTCATCAATATATTTTAATGCCTGGGATCCAGCTTTGCCTTTGTAAGCCTCATGAAGGTCTTCTTTCAACTGCTTTCTATATCGCTCGTATTCATTCTTCAACTCTTCTAGTTTTCCCATGGCTTAAGTAAAAACTAGTGAATAAACGTGAAAAATAGCGCGTCTGCAGAGCTACCTTAGAGCTAGGAGTATGACAACGCTAGGCAGCATGAACTCCGGGAAAATCAAGAAGCTAGAGGAACATGTTATCAACAAGATTGCTGCTGGTGAAATTATTATCCAGCCAGCAAATGCAATAAAAGAGATGATGGAAAACTCCATTGATGCCAAAGCTACTATGATTGATATACTAGTCAAAGAAGGAGGGCTAAAACTTTTACAGATTTCCGATAATGGTAGTGGAATTGAGAAGGATGACTTGAGCCTCTTGTGTGAAAGGTTTGCCACATCTAAGCTTTCAAAGTTTGAAGATCTAGAATCAATTGCTACACTTGGATTCAGAGGCGAAGCTCTCGCCTCTATATCGCAGATATCAAGACTATCAGTAGTTACGAAGAGCAGGAAGAACGCGTCACCGTTGGCGTATAAGGCATATTACATAAATGGGAAACCTACTGGACAAAACTTCAAAAGTGGGACCACTGAACCTAAACCTGTAGCCGGTAAAGACGGGACTCAGATCATTGTTGAGGATTTATTTTACAACCTCCCTTCTCGATTAAAGTCGATTAAATCAAAAAAGGATGAACTCTTGAGGATTATAGATGTTGTCGGGAAATATGCCATTGATACTGAAGGGGTTGGGTTTAGTTTGAAGAAGCACGGTGATTTTCAGCCTCTATTAATGACTAAACCAGACCTCTCTTTGAAGGAGAGGATACGAGTGATCCATGGAACTGATTGTGCAAACGAGCTCCTTGATTTGCAAATCAACGGAGAGCATGCTTGCAAGCCAGGGGAAAGCCTCTATGACAAATACGGCTTGGAGTTGGTAAAAGGTGCTATAACTAGTTGCAATTATAACTGCAGAAAGAAAATGCAGTCCATATTCTTTATAAATAGTAGGTTAGTCACATGTGATCCTCTAAGACGGGCTATTCAGTCAATTTATCAAGTCTTTCTTCCTAAAGGATACCAACCTTTTGTATATATTAGTTTGAAATTGAAACCACAAATATTGGATGTCAATGTACATCCAACAAAAAAAGAAGTCAGATTTTTACATGAAGATGAAGTCATTGAATGTATTGTTGGAGAGATACATGCACTATTGTCTGCGGTTGATACATCCAGATCGTTCAAAACTCAAACCCTTATGTCTTCAAAGCGTGAAAGAATAGACGAGTACGCTGAATCCCAAGAAACAAAAAAATACAGACAAGAAAACAAGCTTGTTCGAGTTGATCACAGCCAACCAAAGTTGAATGAACTAGTTAGAAGGGGGGCCAGTGGGTTTACACCCGCGAGGGCTAAGGATACACCAACACCAAGTGATGCATGGCAGAAAACAGGTTCTTTTCCGGATAAAGGAGCGGAAATAATTTTAGAGACAGAGCCTTCACCTGAGAACTGTGATGGCATATTTCTTGCAGAAGAGGTGGAAAGTGAAATCTTTGAGGAAGTGGACGAAACATCCGAAAGAGAAGTAGAAGAAATAGGTACAGAAGGTGGAGAAAGAGAAAACGATGAGGGAGAGAAGTCTGAAGTGTCACAAGCTGTGGAACATAGGGAAGACTCCTCAAACATGAAGGACTTTATCTCTGAGGAAATAAGCGAACCAGAAGAAGAAGAAGATACCTCGAAGGAAGATAAAGTCGAAGAATTAGCATATAATACATGTGACAATGAACTTCCGGAACCGCTTAACGATTTTCAACAAGAGACTACCGTTGAAAACCAAAACTTCGAAACTCCGAATAGAAAGGTATGCACTGATGATACAACTACGGTTGATCCCACTGACGAAGTCATCGAGAAGCCAAAGTTAAGCGATTTTGGGATTGAAACAAGCCCACTTAAAAGTAATAGCCACACTGAAACAGGTGCTGAAACGGAGATTTACGATTTCACGGTAATAGATGACACGCCTGATACTTCGGTAACTGCTAATTACCAGACAGTCTACACAGGAAGGAAGAGAGTTTTGGTAGACTTACAGAGTATCAATGAACTAAGGTCTGAGGTGAATTTTTCTGCCAATAAAGACCTTACGTCAATGTTTACCAAATGTTCGTACATTGGACTTGTCGATGAGGACAAACGGATATGTTGCTTTCAATACGATGTTCAGCTTTACCTTTGCGATTATGCTGCATTGCTTTACGAATTTTATTATCAAATTGCCTTGAGTGAATTCAGTAACTATGGAGAAATCGAACTTGAGGAACCCTTGAAATTGAAATACTTGATTCTGATGTTAGGATCGGAATACTCAAAGCAATGTGACACCATTATAAATGCTCTTGTGACCATGAAGGATATGTATGAGGAATATTTCTCAATCACCTTGATTGAGAAAGAGAATGAGTTCTATTTGAAAACATTGCCTATGCTAACGAGAGGTTTATCACCAGGCTATAATAAGTTGCCTCATTTCATATATAAATTGGGTATGAAAGTTGATTATGAGGAGGAAAAGACGTGTCTCAAAGACATAATGAAACAAATCTCGCTCCTCTACGTACCAGAAATGGTTAAACCTACTCAAAGAGAGCGTATACACAATTTACTTAGTGAAGTGGTGTTTCCTATGTTGAAAGGTAACTTCAAGGCTCCATCGACTCTCACTAAACATGTATTCCAAATAGCTGATTTACCTGGTTTATATAGAATCTTTGAAAGATGCTAATTGTGACTGAATATCTCACAAGATACTGCGATAAAAATCACACGAAATTTATTTTTCGTAGATTACCCCATTCGGTGCTCGATTAAAGTTCAAAATTGAATCTTGATATTCGAGGCAACTATGCTATTAGAATCTGCACTCGACGGTACTTTGAAAACCTTGAACCTAGGATGCTTTCCTCGAGAAGTCTTGAATTTGCAAGATAGCCAGGACTTTTTTGAGCAATTGGTATTTATTGATTATCAATTACAGTTATTAATTCGAAATGAGTTTGATGGTTCCGAGCTAGTTCCTGCTGTTGTTTTCCACAAGAATAGTGATAGTAGCAGGGAGAAACTCACTCAGTTGATAAACTACGCTGAACTGATAGTAGATAACTACAATCACTTAAATAAGGAGTATCTGGATAAATTGTACTGTACGGTGTTGTTAGCACACTTATACTTCCTCAACTCCCAAAATGATGCAATGTTTGACGTCTTGAATTCAATAACCGTAAATACCAATCATACCGACTCCAATAAATTAACGCCAAGTCAAAATGATTTTTTGAATCATTTGATATGTCGTTACAACGTCTTGATCGGCATTATCGACCAAGGAGATGAAGGCGGTAATAGCCATAAATTATGGATCGAATATCTATTTAATAAGGGAAAACACTTCAAGAAAAGCGAGGTTGCTGGAAATCATTGGTTAGATGTATTGTTCAAGTATTTGAGCTTGAAAATCTCCGGAAACGGCGAGAGACAATTGAGTTTTAGCGATGTATCGTCCTTAAAGTTTAGATCAAGCACGAACTCATTCATTCGTTATTGCAATTTTTTGGTTAACTATAAGCACGATATTAATGTGCACAAAATTGTTAATAAGGACTTCAAAAAAGAATACTCCCACTATTTGAATCAATTGGTCTTGGAAGAGATCAAGAATGACAAAACTTCTTTTCCTCACGCAGAAGATACTAATGATCAACTCGAGGACTTCGTGGATAATTTCTTTTCGTCTGCAGGCAAAAAGCATAAGCTGTTAGTCGCTTTGAAGACCAGTAAGAGTCTTTTAGTTAAGTTGGCGGAAAGAACCTATCAAAGTCAAGTGATTCTAGCCCAACTTATAAAAGTTTTGATTGAATTGAACGAATATGACGAAGCTTTAGCTGCTTTCAGAACCTTCGCCAGCTACGTGGAAAAGGAAGAACAAATTAATAATGGTCACATTAGTGATATTTTATCGATAGTGGAGGTGTACTCTTTGATCTTCTTCAATTTCAATCCTTTCAACTCGATTAAGACCAAAAAATTCAAGTACAAAACCAAAAAAGACGTGTTAGCCAATCTCGAAGAATCCAGCGATAAGTTGTTAGGCTACTTAGATATCTTGAAACGTGACTGTCAATTGCAATACGATGCTGATGATGCATTTAAGCAATTCGAACATAATCGTTTGTCATTTCTATACAACAAGTATAATACCAACGTATTGTTGAGTGATAGAAGTCAATTGATTGTGCTTATAAGCTCATGTTGGAATGCCCTTGGTTATTATTATTTCTTTTTACTTGGTTTTGAAAGCCCCAATCAAGAAGTGGCAACAACTTTTCGAAAAAAAGCACTCCTATACTACAAGAATAGTTTGATAGCTAATTCGACTGGTAGCGTATCATTTTTGTTTGATTACGCATTGATGTTGAGCTATGATAACGAAGTGAATGCAAGCATAAAATTGACAAAGTTTATTTTGAAAAAGTTCCCGCATTCATTCAAGACTTGGAATTTGTTGTCTTTATTGACTTCTATCGACCATCCAAGGGAACTGGAAAAATTTATCAACAATTCCTTGAATATCGCAGGACTTTACATCATAAAATGTAAGAATGATGAAATTGAAATCCCTGTTCAAGTAAAAAGTGATATTCTCCAATTGAAGATGACGCAGCTTGCTATTTGGGAAAAGCTTTTTGGAACTGCTTATATAACGGATTACTTAAGTGAAGTTTTCATTTTGTTCTACGAATTGTTTGATGTTAAAGATGAACAACAAATTTACAGTGGTGATATAACCCAAAGTGACTCCAAGTGGAGTCACAGACCTAGTTTCATTGATCCTAAGTTCCCTAAAGAGCCGATTGTTCGTGGTTCCGTAAAACAGGACGCCAAGAACAATATTAAACAAATCAGTAAACTCAAAAAGAGGAATCGTTCAGAACTGAAAACTTCAAGTAAAGAGTCTATCAATAGGGACGCCAAGAAGATCCTCCAGGATATTTGGTTACAGACATCAAAAATTTATCTTAAATTGGATTTGCCCGAGGAAAGTGAGTTATGCTTGATTGAGAGTGAGAATGTTTACGAACCTAACGTCAAGACGTTTGTTGCGTTGGGTCTCTTGACTTGTAAACATCAAAAATTTCTTTCACTACAAGAACTTGAGAAATCGTTAGAGATTTTGGAGGAGTATGATGAATTTCAAAAAGTTGGGTACTTGGAAAATCTTTTGGGGATGTGCAAACTATTTCTCATTGATGACAAAGCTGAGTCTTCTCTCTTTATCTCAGCGAAGGATTTCAATTCTGGTCTCATCAGATTGAAGAATTATCTTGAAAATTTTCTCAATTGCTGGCCTATCGGCCATAACTCCGCTGAAGTCTGGTACTTCCTAACATTGATCTATGAAAGAATAGATGACAAAATATTATTGAATAAGAGTTTAAAGAAGTGTATAGAGCTCGAAAATTTGCGGCCAGTTCGATACTTTTTCAACTGCGACGATAATTTTTGAAAAAATTTGAAATTAAATAATTGTATACACGAGATAAAAAATGGAACCAAAAACTGTTCTCTATTGTGGAATCTGCTCTTTCCCACCTGAATATTGTGAATTTGGGTTGAGTTTCAACAGATGTAAGGAATGGCTACACTCTAACCACATCGAGTTATTCAACAAGTTGTACAGTGAAGAGGCTTTGGCTAATGCAACTTCCACGTTAAGCATCGAAAAGGAAGCAGCTATCTCTCAGGATCTTGCCAAGAAACAACAAAAAGAAGAGGCCAGAATGGAAAGAGAACTAGCTAAGAAGTTGTCATCCAAAGTCATTATTAAAAGAATTGAACGTAATAAAAGAAAGCACATTATATCCATCTCTGGGTTGGAAGTCTTTGATATTGAGTTGAAAAAGTTATCAAAACAACTAAGCTCAAAATTTGCTACCGGATGCTCTATTACTAAAACAGCGGATAAAAAGGAGGAGATTTTAGTTCAGGGGGATTTGAGCGACGAAGCTAAAGAGTTCATTGAAAAGTTATTGAAGGAAAAAGGACTAGATGAAGTTAAGGTTGAACAGATTGATGATAAGAAAATCAAAAAGAAACAACAACAACAATAGGAATCCTCATTTGGGAAGATGATATATAGGAACTTAGAAAATTGACGATTTCTTGGATCTGACATTAATAACCCCTGATAATAGCTTTACGAAACACATCTAACGACCAGAATGATGTCATATTGATCTGTAGATAAAACTCCTCTTTATCTAGTACCTTGATAAAGCATTCATTCAAAAGCAACGCGATAGTGAGAGCGGTTGATTACTTCAGGTATCCTGTAGTTTGAGCATGAGTATATAATTTACTGTATTGGCTTGTAATGAGGTTATTACGGCTTCTTTTATCTTTTAGGTTCACTCCCTTTCCTAACTATGGTTTTACTAAAAATCAAGAAAAGCGAATACGAAGGAGTAGAGCACTTCAATTTTGCTGCGTTGAGAGCTTTCAAGTTTATCAATTCCAACAAGGTGGATTGAAACTAAACCCTAGTTCAGAGTAACAAATAGCTTTCTGCATACACCGTATACTCCGGCGTATCCCCTATGGTAGTAATCTGTCAAGTGAATATTACCCCACAGGAATATAACAAAATAATTTTTTGCGAGGATCTAGAAACTCGTAAAAATACGAGCCCAATTTAATTGAACACTCTCTGTCCCTAAAGAGCGAAATAAATTTACAAACTAATAAACAATTCGTATTTGTCAATAAAGAGAAGCTGCATATGGGGTCGTGATGAATAGCAAGTTCTCCCAAGCCGAGTTATAGTTATGGAGATAGGGTCTGTGCTCAATGAGCTTTTCACGTTGCAATTCTTCTCGCTTGGAGAAGGACTACGTATATGGCTTTCTATGGAAAAGATCATTCTATATATATCTTGAAACAAACTACACAATCAATACTTTACATTATAATACAATTCTTTTAACGTCTCATATCCAGCATAAGCCGAGTTTTCAACCCACAAGTTCCCAGTAAAAAGTCATATTTTACGCTTGTTAACATAGCTAACAGAAAAAATCAATCAAGAAATTAGTTTCGAGATTGTAGGAACTTTGTCTCCTGACTTTATAGGAGGTAGCTTGACACTTTGGTTATCCTCTGGTGATTCACTCCTAAGTCGAATGTCCTTAATACCCGTCAAGTTACTAGTGGAGTGGGAATGTAAAAGAGAGTTACTCGAACTCAAGCCAGAAGAGCCTGGGGAATCAGGCCACTCTTTATCTATTGATGGGATTGTTTTGGTCGACTGACTCGAGTTTGAAGTAGCAGTATGATTCGAAGGAGCGGAGGATCCCAAGTAGTTTGTGGGAAGAGGCGCCAAACCTTTTGGTGGAGTATTACTAGTACTCTCATCACTCGACTTATCTGAAACCGCCATAGGGGCAGGCAACGTTGGGTGAATTGGGTGGTGAATCGATGGGATCGAAGGTAGTGATGAAGCAGGAACTGATGAGTTTGCAACTATCGGCTGGGGCGGTACCGAATTCGATGTGGTAGGTGCCACTAAAGAAGAGGGGGGTGCAACAGAAGGAGAAGCTGATACTGCTGTTATATTATCAGAGCCAGATGCCGGGGTTTGCACTTGCGATTGTGATTGGGCTTGAGGAGCTTGAGGATGAGGATGAGCTTGAGCGTGACTCTGAGCCTGGTGGAGAGCTTGTTGATGCATAGAATGGGCATGGGCTTGCTGCATCGCTTGGGCCTGGGCCTGGGCCTGAGCCTGGGCTTGAGCTACCACTGCTTGTTGCTGATTTAACACTACGGGTATCTGACCTGCAATTGGTGGGGAATTTTGAGAAAGAGGCTGGACTCCATTCCTTTGGAGTTGATTCTGCAATACGGGTAAAGGAACTTGAACAACTTGTGAGACCAGTTGGACCTGAACCGGCAAGCCCACGTTGGAATACATGACACTTGATACCGGGTATGTTTGAACCTGAACAATGTCGCCATAGGGTGTTTGAATTATTGTGGCGTTGGGATTAGCTCCTTGCTGTGTTTGGGCATTCTGGCTATTTGTGGTGGAGTTTGGCGAAGAACTAGACGAGGTTGCATTCTGAGATTGCGGAGATACCTTGGGAGGAGAACCATTTTGATCGTTCGGGGAAAGTGAGTTACCTCCTCTGGGCAAAACAGACGATATTGGAGGAATCAAATTCAGAATAGGGTTGGATATCGGTAAAGTCGAACTAGCAGGGATATTTGTAGCAGGGAGACTGCCTGCCGAAATATTTGGGGGAACACCAGGCGTCTCAGGTACAGAAATAGCACCAGGAATTTCCTCTTTCTTTTCTGGGGGGCTTCCTTCATCATCACTGAACTTTTCGTGGCGTAAGTTTTGATTATACTGAGCCATTCGAAGAGCATTTCGGGCATTGGGATCGAGGTTGAGATAAGCACAATGAAGCTTTCCCTTCAAACAATTGAAACACGAAGGTAGGTTTTCATCACATTTTATCCTCCTTTTCTTACAGGTTCCACAACCTAGATGACTGTTACGGTGTTTTCGGCGGGTATTCTTTTTCTTGTTGGAGAGCAGTAGCTGAGGATTAGATGCAGATTCCAAAGCTTTCTGAAACGGCTTATCGTCCTGGTTATCCACGTTAGAGTTCGACATCAGCTGAAGCTTATGAAATTTGGTGGTGGCGTTTTGCTGATATCAAGTACTCCTGAAAGAGGTTCACTGGGAACTGTTGTGTTGCAAAAGGACGTATCCACAAGGCGTAAAAAGAAGGATGAAATTTGGGAAGTGGGGTAGGTTTACAAAATAGTAATCCCGAGTATATATAGGAAAGGGAATGTTCCGCTTTATGAGGTTCCAATTCAAATACCAGATATTTCTAAATTGAAAAAGTGGTGATATACAGTTGGAAGAGATGGACAATTACTTGAAATCGAAGGAAGGGGAACTGAATTTTTTTGCGCAATAAAAAAAAAAAATTAAAATGTTAAAAAAAAAAAGTGCAGGAGGGTAAAATTCGTGAAGCGTTAAAAAAATTAGTTTGCATGGTAGTTTGGGACGGGTTTTAGGTACAGTAGCATTGTGACAAGTTAGGCTTTGGCTCATAAAAAAAAACGACGACTAGTCGGCGACCGTAGATTCCAATTAATTGTTTCATACAGTCGCCTCAACCCCTTTATGGTTTGAAAGAACTTAAAATCTCATATCACAACCAGTTCAACTAGATTTTTGAGCTGAAGCAAGCATAATCAGGTACCCGACAGTTTTTTTTATTGGGACGGTAATTTATTCAGAGCCATGATCAATCTACGCAAATTCTTGAAATGCCGTTGTTCTCGTTTTTGGTACCTTAAAAATATATTCGTATTTTCAAAATTCGACGTGAGCGAGAAAACCGATATTGAGAAAGCAAGAGGTGTAAAGCATAAAGTTTCTCGGTTGTACTTGAAGTTAGTTATTTTAGCATAGTACTTGAAACTCTACACGCAAGGACCTCAAGTAAAACATTTTGGTTTCCTTTCAACAGACGTTGTGTGGGATATTAAACCATCTAAAGCATACGAGGCTGTTCACCTGACGTGAAATAGTAGTTAGACACGACCTAGTAATCTTCCGAGGTGTAGTCAGATGAACCGGAGGCGGCTGCAGCGATTTTAGTGTCTGCAAATTGAAGCATTGATCTTGAAGCACACTTGAGAGAAGCCCACAACTCACCAAAATTACCTATATGCAGAGGCAAACATATGTGCAAAGTGTCTAACAAGCAGTGAGCAAGTTTTATAGAATGGGGGAAGTGATTGCGATTAATGATAACAGAATTGCAAAAAGCTCATCAACGTTGAGATTTGTTACTTACACCAGGAAACCACCACATTCGAGTTCATGAGTCTGGATTATTAACTTCAATGTGAAAAGGTAAATGTTTCCTCGATGCTGTAGTGCGGTGGTATTGAGATTCCGGTAGTACGCACTCACATGAGAACGAGGCGCTGCTGTAAATCAAACTTCAAAAAAAAATAGTCTCCATCACCTTAGCGGTAGGTAGCGGGAACCATGAGTTAATACAGGAAATTCTAACATCCACTTTCTCTCCCTTCTACTTTCGCATTTTTTCTTACCTCCGGTAATTTCATTCAGACAAAACCGGAATGCAAATGTCGCTCTACTTGATAATCGTTTTACTTTGATATAATATTATTCCTGAATTCGACTTCATGATCACCGCGAGGTTTGGTACAAAAATATTCTATTACAGTAAAACCCTTATGAAGCAGAGCGACATTTGATTTCCGGTTCTTACAGAATGAAATTACGGGAGGTAAAAAAAAATGCGAAAGCGATTGTGATGCACTCCATTCTGATGGTTATATTGCTTTGTATTGTTCGAAGCACACGCTCCTAACCACTTCCTACTAATAATTGTTTTTGCTGCATTGTTCCTGATATAACTTGGGGTTCTCACACAGTACCTGCCGAACACTGGTTGTCACTGGTGTGTATATAAGCGTACGCAGGTCGAAAATGACGAACTGTGAGTCCAATACTTATTGTGGTGAACTTCATTCTTCTCTGGCGTTGCTTTCATTTGTGAAACTTGGCTATTTAAGTATTCCAGTAAACGAGATTGAGATTTTATTTGCGGTAATAGTTATTGTTCAAAAGGCCTCTTCTGGTGTACAACTACCTTCAGCACCTCATACCCTTTAAAAGTACATGGTTATGAATACTATTCCGATAGAATATTGGGACCTGAAACTCATAAACCTGGCATAAAAGTACCCCTGATCACCCAGTTTTACGCGTGGATCTGCATAGGAGTCAACTTTGGAGCAGTTCATCTTTCATTTATTATTTTTGATCTCAAAACCATACCTCTCTTAAGTAAATGTCTTTATCTTTCAAATCGATGTTCTCTAGAAGTGATGAATAAGTAGTCGATGAAAAGGTTATATTTTGGGCTGAAATATTCTATTCAAGGATAACTTGTAATCAAGTTTGGATTCAAAATTAATTTCTTTTATATGAACGCTGTTCAGTGTAAAAGTTACAAATTTAAGTGACCGAATGAACTGAGAAGGAAAGTGTTAGGCATTCATTCAGCAGCCATTCATAGATGCCAATGAAAAGACCAAGAAGCGTCTCTTTCGTAGCTTGTCACAATGTGGTCTGCCAAATGTTCCTTAGTAAAAGAAGAGCTAGCTAACGTAGAACATTTGGTTCATGAATAGAGAAGTTGTCTACTAAGCACAAGGAATATTTTTGTATACTCACTACGGGACCAGAGTTGCCAAACAGGATTCAAATCGTCAAAGTTTCCAGGCCTTAAAGCCTTTTGTTCTTCACTTCCTTTATGATATTCTGTTGAACCGCTAGACAGGTTAAGAATCTGACCAGATGGTCTATGGAAACTTTCCAGGAATGGGTACATCTTTGAAAATCTTCGCTCTTGTTAATGTGCCTATGGTACTGGATCTATGTGCTCCTTCACGTAGCGGGTGCTCATTCTTAGATAACACCTGGATTTGATTTATTTTGGTAGCTCTTTTCTGGCCTGAAAATAAGCACACTATTATTTCGTAAAACCTTTACTAGAAGGACTTTGAGTACATTAAGAACTAAGAGGTAAGCAGCTATCCATATTGACGTCGTTCCATATTGTTCAGGATCCCAAATGTTTGGGGTTAGTTTGGGAGACATCTTTCGAAATCGAATGCAACTACATGAATCATGAGAAGCCTATTTACTCAAAAATAGCTCTTGCATGTTCAAAGATGGTCATTGACACAGAAAAAAGATGGCAACATTGGCTCAACATGGCAAGCATTCTGCTGCTCGTCAAGGTTGTTCTTCACGAGGAGTCATCACCAGTAAAATGAACATTGCAAAAGGCGACATTTACATAGGAGGGGTCTCTAAGCTGTTTGATACTAACTGCTCCTCGTGCGACATTTTGATATTAGCACAACCAGATTTTGGGTTGCTGGAATAAACCAACAATGTAACGGGTATTTAATGTGAATCCTGTGTTGTGATCATTCAAGATCGTCGGACCAACCTTAATTTTTCTGCTACAACGAAAGCTCCAAGCCTAATAACGCATACAGAAGATAATTTTTTTAGATAAAGGTTGCAGTAGTTGCCCCGTTGTTTTTTGTATCGTAGTCTGCTTTTCTATTCAATGCGAATTACAACAGAATTCATTTTTTTGCAGTTTGAGTAATTTATTTTTGCACTACCCTCGGAAATAAATTGATTCACCGGTTGTGGTAAAATTGATTCATTCTTCAGCTTAATTTGCGTCATGGCCCTCAGATTTGCACCACTTCCAGCGCGATA